>PVKM010027130.1:0-19074 GCA_004027735.1 Carollia perspicillata | reverse complement strand
GGTGGATGACATGGCTGAAAGCATTGGTACTCTGGTGTATGTTTGTATCAAACACAAATGAGACTGTTGCCTCAGGATAATGTAGAGCAGTTTTGGAATTGTCAAAAAGAAAATCAGTTTTTCAAAGATATTTTAAGGGAGACCTGGTTTAAGAAGAAACTATCAAAATATGTCTTGGGATTTAGTTGACCATATACTTAGTGTTAGTTAATTAGGTGGAAAATTGTTGAAGAAGGTAATTCAAGTACTGGCTTTCTGAATAAAATCTGGTGATCAGGAAAAGAGGAAAAAATGTCATTTCCTTCAGAAGAGATCAAGTCCCATTCAAAGGAGTTTGTCTACATTTGGGATACATCTTTTAATTGTTTGCTTTTCAATTAATTGTAAACTTACAGAAGAGTTGTAAAATAGTACAGGGAATTCCCATAAAGCTCTTTATCAGTTTCCCCTTCAATGCACATATTATATCATCAACCTACAATAATTATCAAAATTAAAAATTTAACATTGGTACGATTCTATTAACTGAAGACCAGTTTGGTTTTTTTTGTTTCAGATTTCATTGGTTATCCATCGATGTCTTTTTTGTGGGAAAAACATTTTAAGATCAACACTAAACCACCTTCTTATACCATACATAAGAATAGACTCAAAATGAATTAAAGACTTAATGTTAGAATTGAAGCCATAAAAATCCTAGAAGAAAACATAGCAAAATAAAGTCAGATTCTTAGCTAGGGAGCAGGCTGACAGCTATCAGTGGGTGGGGGAGGGGCGGTTGACTAGAGGGATTGAGCAAAAAAGAAATATAAAGAGAAAAAATGAATGGACATAGACAACAATGTGATTACTGGAGGAGGGCTTGGGAGGATGAGGATGTAAGGGGGATAAAAGATAATGAAAAAAAATTTTAAATAAAATAAAATATCTACACTATATTACTTCTACTACTACAAATACTATTATCTTCATTATTTTTAATTACCTAGATTTTCCTTCATAATATTAATATGAGTGGTTTCCAACTTCTTTATTTACGTCTTACAATACTAAGCGCATTGTCAATATTTACATTCAAATTGTTAGACATAGGAAAGTCAATTTTATCAGCAAAGGGACTTATTAGGAAAAGGCAAGTGAAAGCTAGTAGGCAGACAGGCATCCATGCATCATGATGACATTTTGATTTACCCCCAGCTCCTCACAGCGTTTCAGGACCATGACAGTCAGCACTCACTCATTCAATCTGGGGCACAGAGGGTTTGAGCAATAAGCTATCAATCAACTGTCCATACAATCAACCAAAAAATCAGAGACAGGAAAATTGTTGGTATTTTAGCAAATGCATCAGTAACAGCTTGTTAAATACCCTTGTTCATTTCCCTGAAATATCAGTGGAAAAAGACTGGCATTAACAGTATAAATTAGTACAAATCATCTACAATAGCCAGATATGTCCTTCCTATGCACTGAGATTACAAACGTACCTGATTACTCTGTTGTTCTTTAGCTGGGCAGAGAAAGTGGCATGGTTCCACGTTAAACTACAAGGCCATGTAAGAGAGATCCAACTGCAGCAAGAAGCACATGTAGCAACATGATCTCTATAGAGCTAATGGACAACGTACAGCTAGCAGATAGCTGGGATCCACTCTGACGGCTGATAAACTAACAAGCACCCTAATCACTAAGTATCCATGATGTTTGCATTTTCCAGCTTATCTTACTTCCCAATTTGGAAATTTTCATAGTTTGGGATAGAAATAAACAAACTATACAACTTCAAATGTTCACTCGTTTTGTTTTTTGGTCATATCTATCTTTCTATTTTCAATTCCCTCATTTCTCACAATGATTATCACACTCATTTATTCAACAAAGGAGGGAAAAGGAAGGTATCAATGGAAAGAGATTCATTAAGCACTTACTAAATGGATACTTCTGGGTCATGACAGTGAAAAGAGCACACAGTGTGTCCTTTACAAGTAACTTGGTGAAACCCACTTAAGCTGTTTTCTTAATCTTAGTTCTGATACATATCTAAAGTATACACTGGCAATGTTATTTTCTTTCTCAGGTTTCCCATCTGTAAAGAAGCAAATAATAAATGAAATAATCTATGCAGAGAATTTAAAAAGTAGCTGGTGTAAAATGCATGATTGTTAAATGACGTGTGCTACTATATAAAAGTTTG
The DNA here is from genome assembly GCA_004027735.1 of Carollia perspicillata. Classification (NCBI taxonomy): domain Eukaryota; kingdom Metazoa; phylum Chordata; class Mammalia; order Chiroptera; family Phyllostomidae; genus Carollia; species Carollia perspicillata. Next base: position 16,880 of record PVKM010027130.1, on the reverse strand, counting down.
TTCTTTCAGTTTTACAGTCATTATCAACATCTTTATTTTATGGTCTTCTCACCTGGATTTTAATGATCTCTCCTTTGAGTTCCTTAACATGTTACCGCATTTTCTGTTCAGTGTGACACTGCTGTTCTCTATGGTTTTGAGTGATGTGCCCTGTCCACTGCATTCCAGCCCCCCTACCATGCCCTGTCCAACACCAAGCACACTGGGATCCCTTGAATATATGAGGAAATGATTTGACACACCCAGTCAGACTACACTGGATTCTAAATGTGTAAAATTTTGTAGAAAGATTATTTTTCTTTATAACAGTGTATCTTCTAAAAAATATTTGTGTATGTCCCCAAATGTAAATGTTTACTTAGGGATGTTCATGGTAAAGGTCCAGAGTAAAAGAGTTTAAAAACATCCCAAACTTATGTATGCAGGTGGTCAGGATACTGAAAAGAATCCTGGACTTGTAAATCTAAATTGTACATGAGGGCGAGCTGTGCTCCTGGGAGGTGAATCCTCCTGGGTTTCACTTCTAGTATCTATAACTTTGGCTTGGCCTCACTGTTTGTGTTTGCCTGGTTTCATAGCTCCTTTTCCATCGCCAATCCAGGATCTCAAGCCTCACAGCTTCTATGGCTGAATCATTTGGCTAAATGCTAGGTACTCAGATTTTGATTGACCTTACTATATACAAACGGCACAAAAGGCCAAGCCCCTCTGTTTCACAACTGGTTGCCTTAGATAACCTTGATAATTAGGCTGATGTGTTGGTCTATGTATCAGACTCAGCAGGTCTCAAACTGTCAAATGAAAGGCCAATGGAAAGTGATGGAATTAGATGTGCTTACTAAATCATATGCCCAAATATGCAGACTGGAGAACTAACCTTCGTTGTAATGAATATCCCTCAGGTCATAGCTACAAGGAATTAGATACCGTTATTTAACAGGCAGAGTATCCTGGATTTTACTGTGTTATATCTGTAGTACTAATGGAAATTTTGGACATTTCTACTCCTCCCTGAATGCCCATGTTGTTAATAATGTCCTCTCTATAATTTATATGCTCTTAATTGTTATTTATGTCTACTCTCATGTTGACATGTTATTTATTAATAATACACAGATATAGATGGACAGATAGATATCCATAGATGAGAAATAGACAGATACATTTATACATTCATTCATTATAGATGCTCCAAATCCTTCATAGGATGATATAGGGCATAAACAAAAGCAAGAAAAATGTCAAATACAACAACACCAAAGAACCTATTCTACACATTAAAGTATCTACCGTTACATTTGGTTTCAGGTACTTATTCCAGGACATGCATTCATCCAGTAATGCCAGCCAGATTCTGAACTACAAAAATGAGAAGATACAGGAAGAACATCATCTGTTCATTCATGTGCCTTCTGACATTACACGAACTCAAGTTAGAGAGAAATGCTTAACATATGACATTAGTGAACAAAACTTAGTTGTCAGCTTACTATATCTAGGCACTCTGATTAGAGTACAAGATAAAAATGGGTAATGATGTACTCAGGTAAACTCCGGGCAACCTTGGTTACGTCAGAACTATGTTGTGTTTGAACCTACCAGTTCTACAATGAGAAACAATGAGTTGATTATAGCCTGTATTGTGTAAGTGTAGAATATCTCCAATAGTTTTTCTAATAGTAAAAATGTATTTCCATTAAATTCACCTTTTGTTTCAGTAAAATATTATCCATACCCTAATAGAGTACGTGTATTTTACATTCTTGTATATTCCTGTATTATCTTATAATAATAAGCCACTTATTTTTCCATCTAAAACCCCTCATGTTTAAGCATAAGACTTAAATATAAATGAGTCCCTTGAAAATAAGATTTAATATCAACAATTTGAAAGTAGAGTTAATTATTTATATTTAAGGATTTATTTAATTTCACAATCAATACATTATAATTAATTTTAAATTGGAGTATTAAATCATTAGTTCTCTAATTTTTAATCATTAACATTACGAGGCATCAATTCTGACATCTGTGTGTGGTTTGCATGAATGTGTGTATATATACACACACATATATGTATATTTGTATACAGATGCTATACTAACTGATAGATTTGTAAAAATACTATATGAAATTGAAATCATACAACACATTTTATGTTCAATAAGAAATACCAAACTCTGCCATTCATATTACCTTTTATAGCCATAATAACCACAGTGGTTTATTCTATATTTCTTTTTAAAATATTTTATTTATTTATTTTTTTAGAGAGAGGAGAAGGGAGGGAGAAGGAGAGGGAGAAAAACATCATTGTGTGGTTGCCTCTCACATGCCCCCTATTGGGGACCTGGCCCTGCAACCCAGACATGTGCCCTAATGGGGAATCAAACTGGCGACCATTTGGTTCGCAGGCCCATGCTCAATCCACTGAACTACAGCAGGCAGGGCTCTATATTTCTTTATTTATTTACATACTCAGTGCTCATTACATTTTTTACATGCTTCATTTCAGACTTTTAATATTATTTTATTTAGTCTAAGAGTATTTTTACTCCAAAATGATAAGGGTACAGAAGTTCTTGAATTATGTCAAAATATATTTCAAATACCTCTTTGCTTCCTAAATGAGAACTTGGCTAAGTACTACTACTTTGTGTCCCACTCTCTTTTCCTCAGGTTATATGTAGATATTTTTTCTATTTTTTTAAACAACATACATTGAAATGGATGTGTGTGAGTGACAGTTTTTCCACCTATTAAGTGACTAGTACTTCAGGTCCAGATAACTGAAACTTTCTTTAGTTTATGTTTGATACACTTTTTTTTCTTTTTAAAATTGTTATTCAATTACAGCTGTCCCATTTTCTCCCCATTACTCTCCCCTGCCTTAACTACTGCTTACCTCTCACGTTCAATCCTCCCCCATCCCTGTTGTCTTTGTTGATGGGTCCTTTACATGTTCCTTGACTTGACCCTTCCCCTTCTTTACCCTGTCATCCCTCTCCCCTCTCCCCCCTGGTCACTGTCAGTTTGTTCTTTACTTCCATGTCTCTTGTTCTATTTTGTTGTTTAGGTTCCACTTATAGGTGAGATTACATGGTATTTGTTTTTCACTGCCTGGCATATGTTTAGTATTCTTAACAGGACTCTTGGTGCTGACCAATATTCTATGAGCTACTATTCCACTCTTTCTCATTGATTACAGCTAAAATATCCGGACAAGAATGCAAAAGCCAATTACTTTCTAAATACAAACAAGGGCAGACAGATTAGAGACAGAAGTCAAAACTGCAGAATAAGCAGTATGGGGGAGAGTTTATTATTTTTTATGTACCCTCCTCTAACCCTCAGCTTTCACCCTCAGAGTATGCTTCACTGCGAAACTCAGCAGGTGTAGAAAGCAAATAGCGAGCAAGCAAACAAACAAACACCAGTGTTATCACCATAAAAAAATCAAGGGAAAATTAAGCCCAAAGCATAAAGGAAAATAATAAAAATATTGATGGTTTCAATAATGATGTTGATATTAATAAAAGAAAAAAACTGAAGAACAAAAAGGAAAATTAATGAAATCAAAAGCAGGTCAATTGAAAACCGGTAAAACTAGTGAAACTCTAGTAGACTGACAAAAAATAAAAGAATATCACAAATACAAATATTTATAATACAAAAGGAATATCATTGGAGAGTTTTCTACTTCATTATTTTCCAAATCACTAATGTGATCATCTGCTTCATCTATTCTACTGTTGATTCTCTCAAATATATTCATTTCAGTAATTGTATTTTTTACTTATGATTGCTTCTTTTTTAAATTTTCTAACTCCATTTCCATGTTTATCTCTTTGTTGAAGTTCTTAAGATCATTGAACATCCTTACAACCAGTATTTTCTTTTTTTTTCTGCTTTTGAACTACTTTTCCAATTTCTTTTTTTTTAATTGTTCAAGTACAGTTGTCTCCATTTTCCCCCATCCACTCCCCCCTGCCTCAGCTGTCCCCACCTCCCATCCTTAATCCTAACCCCCTTTGGATTTGTCTATGTGTCCTTTATGCATGTTCCTTGACAACTTTTCCCCCTTTTACTCCCATTATCCCCTCCCACCTCCCCTCTGGTACTATCGGTTTGTTATTAATTTCAATGACTCTGACAACCAGTGTTTTCAACTCTGCATCTAGTAGACTGCTTGCCTCCATTCTGTTTAGATCTTGTTATTTTCTTTCATTTGAACATATTTCTTTGTCTTCTTATTTTGGCTGCCTCCCTGTGTTGGTTTCTATGTATTAAGTAGAGCTTCTACATCTCCCAGTCTTAGTAGAGTGGCCTTATGGAGTAGGTGTCCTGTAGGCCCAGTTGCACAGCCTCCACAGTAACTGGAGTAACTTGGAGTTCAAGGTGTGCTCCTTTGTGTGTGCTGTGTGCATCTTCCTCTTGTAGTTGACCCTTGATTTCTGCTGGTACTTCAACGGTAGGGATTTACTCCTAGCATGAGGATTGGCTAGGACCACCATGGAGGATCTGCTGTATAGGGGCCAATTCCACAGAGCAAGACTCACTTCAGCAGTCTCTGGTGCTCACTGAGTCTGTCCCTTGAGTGTGCTGCTTGTGGAGGTAGTTGGGGTATAATCCAGCGTACTCTGAAGTTCTCCATCAGGCATATTGGCTCTGAGACCTCCTGGGAGTTATAGGCCAAGGTCAGCAACTGCTGTGTCCTGCCCCAGGCCACCTGGCATAAGATATAAAGTGATGTGCAGATAGCTGCTATTTGCTGTGAGCTTAAAGGTGCCTGAGGCAGGCAGGGTACAAACTGCAGCCGACACTAGTGCCAGGCCTTGAGCAACTTAGCAAGAGATATGGGACACACCAAGGACAGATATTGTGTGTTCAAGTGATTTTAGGAAACTCTGAAGCATGAGCCAAGACAGACACCATGGGCCAAGACAGGAAGTTTGTATGAAAAAGCCACTGGAAATGGTTTGGTGGGCCCTCAAGGTGAAAGTGATGGGTTCTCAGGAAGTCACCAGGGCTTGGAAAACAAAGACAGCCAAGTGTATGGGGAGACTTGGATATGGAGCCTGTGTGCTGGCTCTGTAGTGAGAAGGGCTCAGAAAAGGAATAATAGCCCATGCACACACTACTGTCTGGGAGAAAGCTGCCTCGCCAGCTCTCACCAGGATGCCAGAAAGCTCAATTCCTCCTATATATCCCTAGTGCCTTTAGAGATGTTGCCCAAGAATGAGTTCAGAGCAAGTGAGTCCAAGCTCCTTCTTTAGGAGGAACTCCTGGGGTTCCAGAAGCCCTCTGTCTCATTCAGTTACAGTCCCTGTTGGTTTCACAGCCAGAAGTTGTGGGGATTTCTCTCCTGGCAATGGAACCCTGGGCTGTGGGGCCTGTTGTGGGCCTGGGAACCCTTGTTCTTCAGGAGGAACCTCCACAGGTGAGATATCCCTCCAAATTCTTAAGGGTCAGATGTGGGTGTGAGTCTAGCCTGTTCTGAATCTCTGCCCCTTCTACCAGTCTTGAGGACTGGTATATTCTTAGTTACATGACTTCTGTTCAGCCAGACTTCAGGTGGTTCTGCATGTTGGTTGTTCTGTAGTTTAGCTGTAGTTTTGATGCAGCTGTAGGTGGGTTTGAGTACTGCATTTACTTATGCCACCATCTTGACCAAAAGCCCCCCAAAAGTATATTTTTATCAAACTTCATGCCTTCCTCAAAAATCAAAATTAAAAATAGATCTAAATGTAAAATGCACAATTTTGAAAACTTAGAAGAAAGCAGGAGAATATCTTTGTAACCTGCAGTTCAGTAAAGAGTTGTTTGACCAAAACCATGATGCATGAAAAAATCAGACTTCATCAAAATTAAAAATTTTGCTCAGCCAACAATACTATCAGTAAATAAATAAAAAACAGAGACAGATGACAAGTCACAGACAAAGAGAAATATTTACCAATCACATATCTAAAAATATATCATTGTTGGGAGAAAATACCCCCTAAATAGTTTCACATTTCTACACAGTTCAGGCTTCCTGAGCAAGGATTGTGTTTAAATAGCAAAGGCCTTGGAAATCACAAACTGTGTGTGACTCCCTGGTAATCTAGACACATTCTTGCCAGGAGCCATTTGCTTACAAACCAGGATAATGAAATAAAGAAGCTAGAGATTTTCTTCCTCCCTCCCCAGAGAGGATTTATTTAAAACCAGAGTAAAGAACTCTCTCTGTGCCTCCTTCTCTCCCTCCCTCATTCTTTCTCTTGTTCTCTCATTCTCTCTCTCTTCCATCAGAGGATGGGATGAGCTCAGGTGCCAAGGTGCTCTTTCCACGTGCCTGTGCAGGGAAACATCAGACTTACATCACTCTTTGAGAGCTCAAGGAACCTGTGCTAAAATGATGCTCTAGCCCTTTTAACCAAGAGTAATAAACTGTCTGCTTCTCCAATCCAGAAAGACTCATGTCTCTAGTCAAAAGGTGTATATTCTGTGGCAGACTAACTTGTGGGTTTATACATAAAGATCTCATAGTTTCAAATTTAACCATAAAGAATTCTCAAATCTAAAGGATAAGAAAACAAATGACCTGATTTACAAAATGAGCCAAAGAACTTGGACAACTTCAAAAGAAGATAAACTAATGACAAATAAACACACACAAAAAAGTATGTTCAAAATCATTAGTCATTAGGGAAATGCAAATTAAAACCACAGCATGATATAACTACAAACCTATTAGAATGGCTAAAATTAAACAAACAAAAACATTTCATAATACCAAATGCTATAAAAAATGTGAAGCAACAGAAACTCACTAACGGTAGTGATGCAAAATGATATAACCATTCTGGAAAACAGTCTGACAATTTCTTATACAGTTAAACATATATGTACCATATGATCCACTAATCCCACGCCTAGGTATTTAACCAAGAAAATGTATGTTCACACAAAATTCTATAGGCTTATGTGATAGGAGCTTTTTATATATAAAATAGTTACATATAAATTATACATAATAAAAATTATATATATATATTCATCTGGCAAATAGAAATCTAAATGTCCTTCAACTAGGACATAAATAAACAAATAATGATACAAAGAAAAAATCTGAAATAAATAAATAAAGCAATAAAAGAAATATTAATAAATGCATAGATAAATTTCAAATGTATCTCAAAAGACTACATATAGCATGTTTTTATGTGTAAGCTAGTATGGGAAAGTCAAAAGTATAGGGATACATACCAGGGTTACCAGACACTGAGAAAGGAGGAAGAATTAACTCCAAAGGGACAGCAGGAAAGAAACTAGATGTGTTTTCATTGTGATGGTTACATGACTTCGTTTGTTTGTCAAAACTCCTAGACCCACACATAAATATAGTGAATTTCACTCTATAAATGTTTTTAAAAAATTTAAAGCTGTCTAAGCAATAACCTAATCTTGGTATAAATCATGTTTTGTACAATTATATTTTAATCCACTTTTAAATTTCAGGTGTAGACTATTTTATTTCCCAGAAAACAAACTCCTTCTATTGGATTCTATTTGTATGTCTTAAAAACTACCACCTTCTTTCCCTTTGTTTTATGTTTATTGTCTTTTTTATGCACTGTGATTATATCTGCTACCTTCTATATAAATTAGGCAATTTTCAGTCCTATTTATTTTGTTTGCTTATCATTTTTACCTAATTTGCTTGTTTTAAAATGATATTGCATTGAGCCTCAATATTCTGTTTTCTAGATTTTTTCTCCCCCTTTTTTCATCTTTCTCTTGTTTTGTTAGCTTTTTGGTGGGTGGGTCTCTTGTTTAGTTCATATTTATCTTTTTTTGCATGTATATGTGTCTTTAAAGCACCAAGAAGTATTTTGTTCTCTTCCTGGGTTATCTTTTCTATCAGATTCTATGCTGTTTCATCAATTGTTTTCCCACCCATATACCTACTGGCCCAAATTACCATTACAGTTCGTATTTTGTTCCATCTCATCTTGCCAACATTGTCAAACTTTCTATTTTATAGCATTATTCTGTGTTTTTCTTTCTACCTACTTGTCTATGACACATTTCTTTTCCCCCATTAGCCACCTTTTGAGGGTTGAACATTTATTTTTAAAGATTTTATTTATTTATTTTTAGAGAGAGGGGAAGGGGGGAGAAAGAGAAGAAGAGAAACATTAATGTGAGAGAGAAACATTGATCAGTTGCCTCTCATGTAAGCCCCAGGTGGGGGACCTTGCCAGCAATCCAGGCATGTGCCCTGATCAGAAATTGAACCAGCAACCTTTCATTTTGTGGGATGACACCCAACCCACTGAGCTACACCATTCAGGGCAGCTGAACATTTCTTAAAGGGTCCCCATGCTGCAGGACTCAGCTTAGGGTAAATTCATTCTGGTCTAGAATACCTTGGTTTGGGTCCCATTTTGAGAATTTGTTTAATGTGTTATCCTGGATTAATTCTGCTTAGTGGGAGGAATGCTTACAGGAAGGAGTTCAGGTTTGCACCATTCCCTCAATTTTGGATGCCCTGGGAAAGTCATTTCATTTAGAAAACTACGCTCTTGTCCTTGTTCCCTATTTCATTAGTATTTTTCACAGCATCGTATTCAAGTCAGATTGGAATACCATTCAGTTCACTTCACTTCAAATTTAGGAAAACTAGCAGGGATTCTCAGGTTTCAACAAACTTTAGAAACAATAGAATGAGGAAGAGGATTGATGTCAGTGTCACAACCTTCTGTCTGTTCCCTTGATTAGCTGCTTTTAAAGTTTGTATCATTGTTTTGTGCCACCCACCTCCTCCACACACTTATTTTTCTCTTAGTTGATACTGGTAATGTCTAAATTGATCTTCAGCTCTCTTATGTTCATTTTTATTAGTGATTAGGTGAAGAGGATACTGTAATCTAGCCTCTCCTACACCATCTTTACAAACAAAATGCTTCTTAAAAAATTTCAACATCTGTTGGAAAAAAGCACAATTCAATATTAGGACATCACAAACATAAAAATCTCATACAAACAACTTCCTTGTAATTTCATGCTTTCATTTTGTACACATACGTAATCAAAGACGCCTGTACAATATCCATTAATGGCCCTCAAAGTTTATTTTAATGTGAATGAATGAGACCAAGTGAAATGTTTCATTGCCAATAAATCCAAATAATTATACTTCATACTTGTGAAGCAATTTGAACAGAGTTTACAAGCAGAAGGTTAACATCTTTTTGTTAATCAGAAAAAGGCTTTGAATTCTAAGTAAAATTTGGCTTTTTTGGAACTTCACAGGCACTGAGGTAATTTCACACTTGGTTGTCTCAAAGCCAGGCCAGTCTAACAGAGAGGTGAGGGTACATCAGTACTAGGTGCCAAGAACCACTGGCTCTCCATCCCCGAAATGTCTCCACTGGTACATTCTATCACCTGGACATTGCCATTGAAGGCTCTGATTTCACTAGCCAGATCTATGTTAAAATGTCTATTGAAATTTGGAGACTAAAGCTTAGGGAGAGGACACCTACCTGAGAAAAATTCATGTTTTCTGGGGTTTAATACACGTATTATTTGATACAAGCAGTGGGTCCTTGTGAGACATCAGATTTGACATGATTACTGAGTGAATCAAGCAAGAATCAAGTGCAAATGGAAGCTGCCTTCATATCTGTTTCCTTATGGTCAGCAGTTTTTTATACTTCAATTACACCTACATATTTTAGGTTAATTAAATGTTAATAAGTTCAAAATGATTAAGTAAATTGCTTCCATATTTAACTGCAATTTCTAACCCAAACTTGAGAGACTAGGGCTTGAGGTTTAAAATTCACAGTGGTAAAGGGTACTAAAAGTTGGAGAACATGAGTCTACAGTTTCATGTACACTAGCTAAATAAATAATATGCTCTGCTCAGGTTAGCAGACGCTATACACCTAGTTGTTGTGGGGTCTATTGCATTCATTGTGTCAGATAGCCTGGTAAGTTCCCTGACTAAAAGCATCACCTGAATAATAGGGATAATAGTAAATATCTCACAGTGTATTAATGAAATAATATATGCAAAGCATGCTACCTGGTATGCATGAAGAGCAATTAATAAATGTTAGACCTGTGTGTGAACAATGAAGCCTCTGAGATTTTGAAGGCTTTGAAGTCTTTTACTTACAAAGTAACAACCTAGCCTGCCACAGTTTCATGGATATGGGTAGAAGAAACAAGATTTCTGAGACTTTGCCATACACACACGAAGACACAGCAAGTAGCATGAGCTTAAAGTTTGCACTTGTTCCCCTTGCCTGAGTCTCATGGGGGCAAACCAAGCAGCCTAGGTAGATGCTGCATATATAGTGAGTGTGTGTCAGAGCTGAGAAACCACAATCTTTTAAACCGGGCTGCAGGCCAATCTGCCTGAACTTTGCCCTAGACAGGGACATTATCTTTAATACATTGGACAGTTAAAAAAAATCTGCCCCTGCTTTGAAGGGAAATGCCTCTTACTTCCAGAGTCCTTTGTTCTACAAACAACCTTAAAAATATTGAGCCCAGAACAAAAGTTGTTAGTACTTCTGCTCACTAGACATACACAATTATGAGACCCATGTAGAATGATCTCCCAAAGACCTAATTAAGATATGTTTCTTGGTATAAAAATTTAGGAAATCCTATCCAGAATATACTGTGAAAGATACAGGATAATGAATGACTGAAAGTTGGAATTCTGGAAGGGCGGGAGGGCTGTGCACACTCAACTTTAACATTTTATGCATAGGATACAGGTGATGCCCATGGGTTAACAGGTGTGTGTGTGTATGTGTGTGTGTGTGTGTGTGTGTGTGTTTGGTTGGAGATGAAGAGGATGTATTATTAACCTGTACTGACAGTCTATTAGGTAACAGGCACTGCATTAGTCAACTGGACATAGCATTTAAGAGCCAAAGGCTTTGAAGTCAGACACACCTGGTTTGCATTAGCCTCTGCCACTTATTAGCAGTGTAAAAGGCAGGCAAGGTATTAAGATTCCATGTTTTTAGGTAATAATGAAGCCTCCTCCACAGTATTAGTGTGAGAGTTAAATTGAAATTGTGCATGTACAGCACCCAGCCAGCCTGGCACAGAATAAATGTTACGGAAACGTTAACTATGGACATCACTTATTTTTCTTCATTGAATTGTCCAACACTCCTAATTATTACCATCTTTCATCCCTGAAAACTATCATTCAGCAAAAATCATTCAGAAGCTAGTCTTAGGTTTCATGGGTATAATTATCAACGCTCAGATTTTACCCAGGACTGACTCTAAAACCTTTTTTCCTAAAACTTTTTGCACTGCAGTGTTGTGGCCTCTGGTCAGAGGCAAAGGGATGAAACTTTTCAACTAAACATGAAGCATTGCTTTTCTTATTTTTTCTAATACAATATGCAATGCAAATAAATAAAAATCTTAAACACATAAGCATAAATCTTTAGATGTACTCTAGGATGCTTTCAAATCTCAAACCAAATGTTATTTGTGCCCCATTACTGGAGTCCCATTTCAGATATACACAGAGTTTAAGCGATAATAAGCCTTGTTTTGCCCTGATTTAATGTTATTAGATATTCAACTCGTCTGGTTTATGTGCTCTTGAGATGGCTTAAAATCCTTTTCAGGCAGTCTGCCTATCCACTATCTATCAAAATATGACAGTGTCATGCTGTAAATATTTTGCTACTGTACTGGGTTCAAAAGAATGTTGCTTCATCCACCCCTGGGAATATATCCTAAGAATCATACAACATCAATACAAAAAAATACATAGGCACCCCTATGTTCACAGCAGCATTATTTATGAAAACCAGCACCTGGAAACAGCCTAAGTGCCCATCAGTAGATGGAGTGGATACAAAGTCTGGTACATCTACACAATGGAGTAATAACAGCAGTAAAAAAGAAGGAAATCTCACCTTGGGTGATAGCAGGGATGGACCTGTAGGATATTACGCTACGTGAAAGACAAATATATCATCTCAGTTATACATGGAATCTAATGAACACAATAAACTAACACAAAAAATAGAAACAGAAGCATCAGTACATGGAACAGACTGACAACTCTCAGAGGAGAGGGATGGGGACTGGATGAAAGATGGTGAAGGGATTAGCCAAAGAACATATTTGCTTGGCTCAAGGACAGGGACAACAATATAGAGATTGCTTGAGGGCAGAGGAGAGGGTGGGGCTGGGTGGAAGTGAGCAAAGGCAGAAAAGCAAGGACAGCTATAATAGCATGAAGAATAAAATAAAAAAAATTTTAAAGAATGCTGCTTCATTAAAAACAATGGCATTTACCTGCTTTTCAGTTTCAGCTGTTGACATCTATGTTTTCCTCACATTGCTTTCTACTTTTCTTAGATTTAAAAATTTGAAAATACATTCCTAATTCACAGAAGAATTAAATAAAATGCAGCAATTGGAAGGTGCCATAAAGATATGTATATTATCTTCACAACTAACCCAATCCTCTTATAACTGTATACTTTTTATACCTTATACAATATGATTATTAATGCTCTCAACAAATAAATACAGTACCCTTGGAAGCCACAACGAAGTAAATGGACAAGATCACATTGCAATATATGCAGCGATATGTGAGTTTTAGATACTTGTAGGTGTGCTTTACTGCAATACACTATGGCATGCCAAAAGAGAGAGGCTCACTTCTGTTTTATGTATTTAGAGTCAGAGATCTTCAAAGTCAAAAGGGAAACGAAACCCTGTCCACTTCAAGCCCACCATGTAATGGATCAGAGAATAGAAGCCAGTGAAAGGGAATGAGGTGCCCATCATGATCACAGACATGAGGTAAAGGCCATGAAATGATTGCTCACAGTCTCTCCTATTGTACAGGGAATTCTTTCAAAAGGAATACTGAAATCCCAATCTACACATCTTTAGCTTTGCATATACCTTTTCCAAAGGCCATATCTGTAAGGCACGAAAACAATCTGCAGCTTGATCATCTCAAAGAGAATTAGATACTGAAAACAAAACAAGCCAACAAAACCTTAACGAATATTCAATTGGTTTATTAGAGAACTAAAAGAGGGCAAGAGATTCAGAGTTGCTATGACAACTGGCAGGCAAGAATGAACAAAACATCGCTCCTAGCTATGTCATTGAACAGTGCATTAGGCATACCAGTCCACCTCCAGCCTGCTTTCTCCTCTTTAGCTCTCACTTCCTTTCCCTGACCGCCCAGCTTCCTCCAGATCTATCTTCGTGTAAAGGAACAACCTCCATTAGGGAGAAGGTAAAGGAAGCACAGGTTGCCTTATGCCAGCAGTTAAAATCAATATGAATACTCAAGTGAAACAAGCTGCCACTCCATTGCGGGGTTAACAGGGGAAAAAGAGAAAGCACTAATACCAAATCAGGAACACCACTATTTCAATGGAAACTGTGCCTGTTCTTTATTACTATTTAGCCACTTATCATTAGCATTATTATTAATATATCACTGTAATTAATATGAAGGCATTTTCTAGCATTAACTTATTTGTCCATTATCCACTAATAATTCTAAAACATTAATTTTGACTGTGTCTGAATTTGAAAGCAGTGCCTGGAGATAAAAATCCAGGATCCCAAATCTGAATTATATAATTTCCATGAGTTCATTAAAATTTTGTAAGTTATCGATTCTTTCAAAAATATTCTTTTCTATTTTTAAATGAAGCATCCACTAGAAAAGAATGGTAATTAACTCTGAGTCTGGCTGATTAGGAAAAAGTATGAAGATTTTAAGGGCATATTAAAGCAAAATGCTAACAGTGATTTAGACCCATTTCAAGCCAAAAAGTTAATTTTGTTTATGACTAAAATTAAAATAATCAGTAAATTATATCTGTGAGGACAGCACATGTGGAAATGAATAACTGTATTGAGGAAAAGTTGAGTATAGCCATTCCAGCTTCCTACTTCAGGTCTTCAATCTCTATTAAACACCAAGCTGAGAGAGGCCAAGTTTCTAAACATCATATAGTCACACACAAAGGAAATCTATTCTTCCTGGTCTGATTCCCATAGTCTATGCTTAGTGGCAACACTTGTGCATTCAAAATCAACATGAACTCTTTTTCACTTGGAAAGAAATGCTGAGTTGTTTACATAAACAGAGCACTTAAGTTATGCATGAAGGAGTTTCAATTCTCCCAACAGACAAATGTATCTCCACAAATCTGGACACCATTTAAAAAACAGACGATACTGCACTTGTATCAGTAGGTTGCTGTCGGGCTATGGACACAATGATTTGTCAAAATACCAACACATGAACAAAGTACAACTGTGTTACTGAATCAGAGAGAAACAGAATAGCTCTAGTGGGTTATTGATTAAGACTCTCTTGGTAACAACAGATAGAAATCACAGTCCAAGCAGGCTTAAACAAACAAATGAAAAAAAGCAGTGGGGGAGGAAAAAGGGGAGAAAAAGGAGAAAAAAGAAGATGAGGAGGAAGGGGAGAGAGAGAGGGAGAGAGGAAGGGATGAGGAGGAAAATTAAGTATGTATTAACCCATGCAACTTGGGAAATAGGGAAGTAGAGAGCAGTATGGCTTTAGAATTTGAGGCTCTCACCATGAGTCAGTTTCTCTCCATCACTATGCTCTGTTTTCATCACAGCCATGTGGAAGACCAAGACAAGGACAGGCTTTCCAGACCCTACCTACTCAGAACGTTTTGGATCTACTGGGAAATTTGAGAATCTTCTCCTCAGACATTTCAAAAAAAAATTTCATTCCTTCTCCTGTGTCTAACTAGGTTCCATACCTAGTTCTAAACCAATCAATATGACCAAGGAAACATGACGTACTAATGGGCTTAAGACTATAGTATGGGATAAATTTGGGGAAATCCCGAGGGCTCTGGAAGAGCTGGGATTATAGATGATCCCTGAGAGTTGAGAAAGCTTTAGGGTTTGAAATGAAACTTTCCTAATTTTAATTATTACATATTTCATGTCATGTTTCATAATTTCCTGATGAATGCTAAATTATTCTTTCAAATTCAGTAATGATGTGTTGAACACCAGTATGTGCGCTGTAGACTCTATGGGCACAGGGCAGTGGGATGGTGGGTGACAAATAAGATATGGTTGATGTTCTAAGGGGTTCCCACAGTGGGCAGGGTGGTCAAGACACATGGGACTCTTAGGGGTGCTGTGATAGTGTGAAATGGAATTTACAAACAACATGGAAGCCTGAGACAGGCTGGAGTTTTCACAGCATGTATTTAAGATTTCGTGTGTGATCCTGCAATAATTGTACCCTTAGTTCCTAGGTTGGAGAAGACCATAAATTGGGAGATGCTGCTGTGGTCAGGAAAGGCTTCACACAAACGACAGCACTTTGTAACTAACCACCTCCCTTCATCCCCCAGAGAGGAGAAAGACTAAAAATAAAGCTGAAAAGAAGACTCTGGGAATCATTTTAAAATTCTGATTTAGGTCTCATGTCTATAATGTCTTAATAGAATTGTCAAATGTATTTATTATTTTCTCATAAAACTACAAACCTATACTTCTGCCTTACAGATTAAGTACACCTAACATAACTTCTCTTTACAAAGCTATGCTAATTATTTCCTAAGTAGTCTTTTTTGCTTCAATGTGCCCTCTTTGCCCAGGTGAGGATCAGCAACATCCACCTTGTGAAGTTCATCCTTACTCACAGAGAGAAGACCCAAATTGATAGCCCTGCCTTTCACCCAGGCTTAGCCTTACACATCTTACAAGACTTTCCAATCTACCAACACTATCAATGTTGACATTAATAGAGCATTTCAGAAGAAGAGGGTTAAAAGGCAATGATGACACCAGACATTTCTATCTGAATTTACCAGACTCTTGGATGAACTAATGATTTGACAGTGTCAATGGTAGGTAAGTCACTCCTAAACATTCACCCTAATTTCACTCAATAACGGCAGGATCCAGTTCTATTTTTTTCTGCCCAGGACACAATGCATAATTCAAAGAAGCAGAAAGCCACTACAGGCTATAGAAATGTATTAAGTCCACACAGTTTCCTCTCTATCTTTAAAACCACCATGATGATGGTTTTTTCAATTGTGTTAATCAGTGATTATACTGGTTCAAGAACCCAGATCAATATCAAGTGTTTCTGATTTCAACACTACTGAAAACCAGGTTGGACTGAAAGAGCAGAGGGAAAATAAAAATCAATTTCTCTTTAGCTTTCCTGGCTTTGCTAGGGCTGTGCCAGAGGAGAGCAGTAAACTTTAAAAAAAAAGGAATTTCATTTTGAACAGTGAATAGGCAAGATCTAATGCTTAAAATGTGAAAATTTCTTCTCCTTTTAGCTAATTTTTGAGGTTCGATGGGAAATATGTACATCTTCATTTATTTTTTTCTCCACACTTTTTATTGTTGTTCAAGTACAGTTGTCTCCATTTTCCCCCTACTACTCTTCCCCATACCCCCCACTCCCCACCTCCCACCCTCAATCCTTCCCCTTTTTGGCTTTGTCCATTGTGGGGGATGCCATGGATGCCATGGATGAAAATAATGCTACCCCCAATAATGCTTCTTTATTAAAATAATGCTTCTTTCCTCCCCAAGACATGATCTGCTTGGGGAGGAAAGGTCGCTGATATCTCAAAGGAGAAGGGCCAAGACCCTCTTCCTCAGTGGGATTTTATTGGGTTCATTTTGCACAGAAATACAGGTAAAGCTCATTAATCATTGTCAGGCAGTAAGGGTCAAACAATAGATAACAAAGAACTCTGAGGGCCTATTTTGAGTCAGGGTCAGATAGCTAAAGAGCTATAAAACTTTGAGGAACAAACTCACTTCTTGCTTGGACCCTTATC
>PVKM010027129.1:0-18953 GCA_004027735.1 Carollia perspicillata | reverse complement strand
TTAAACGTTCCAACATCAGAATTATAGGGGTACCAGAAGGGGAAGAGGAAGAGCAACAAATGGAAACATTATCTGAACAAATAATGAGAACTTCCCCAATCTGGCAAAGGAAATAGACTTCCAGGAAGTCCAGGAAGCTCAGAGAGTCCCAAAGAAGGTGGATCCAAGGAGGAATACACCAAGGCACATCATAATTATATCACCCAAGATTAAAGTGAAGGAGAGACTCCTAGAAGCAGCAAGAGATAAGGAGGTAGTTACCCGCAAAGGACTTCCCATCATACTGTCAGCTGATCTCTCAAAAGAGACCTTACAGACAATAAGGGGTTGGAAAGAAGTGTTCCAAGTCATGAAAGGCAAGGACCTACATCCAAGATTGCGCTGTCCAGCAAAGCTTCCATTTAGAATGGAAGGGCAGATAAAGTGCTTCTCAGATAAGATAAGGTCAAGTTAAAGGAGTTCATCATCACCAAGCCCTTATTATATGAAATGTTAAAGGGGATTATCTAAGAAAATGCAGATAAAAAGCATGTATAGTAAAATGACAGCAAACTCAGTTATTAACAACCACACCTAAAACAAAAACAAAAACAAAAACAAACTAAGCAAACAAGTAGAACAGGAACAGAACCACAGAAATAGAGATCACATGGAGGGTTAGCAACAGGGGAGTGGAATGAGGAGAAAGGGGGAAAAGGTACACAAAACAAGTAGCATAGATGGTAGAGAGAAAATAGACAGGGGGAGGGCAAGAATAGTATAGGAAATGAAGAAGCTAAAGAACTTATGACACATGGACATGAACTAAAGGGGGGAATATAGGTGGGAGAGGGTGTGCAGTGTGGAGGGGAGTAAAGGGGGAAATGGGACAACTGTAATAGCATAATCATTAATCATGATAGAAAAATCATTGATTATTTTTATTGATTAAAAAATAAATAAACAAAATAAAATAAACTCATTACAAACAAAAAACAATGCTACAAAAGTATTTGTCTCAAATTTCTGTCTGTCTTCACACTCAGAAGCCCAGGGTTTACAGTAAATATGGAATGGAATAGGTGCTGTTCTAGAACAGTGGTATGTATTTTAAGGAATATGGATGCTCACTGCCTCATATATTCTCCCTAATCTTTTTCTTTAATTTTGAAAAAAATTATATTCCTAAGAGGTTATAGAAATAGTATAGATAGTTCCTAGGTACCCCACACCAAACATTCAGTGAAAACATCTTAAATAAACACATGGTATCAAATCCAGGAATTGGACATTGGTACCACATCATGAACTAAGCCATAGACCTTATTTGAATTTCACCATCTCGCTTGCTCCCTCCTTCAACTCCAAAGCTATATTCAGATATGAACTCATAGGAGATAATTGGCCAGGAAGTGTAGTGAGAACAGAGTGGGAGTGAAGTGGGGGGTGCCCTTCTCAAGGGGCATTCCTGTTAACATAGAGCCTGACAAGTCTAGGTGGGAGTTACAAACAGCCCAGGTCACTGCACAATAAAATATCTACTTTTAAAAATATGCTCAGCACTATTTGACAGCACTACAAAATAATGTACCTGCTCAGAGTCGAACAAGACAAAGGCTTGCTAGAAGTGAGAAAATAGACAGGGAGCTTCATTCAGTGTGTACTCTTCCACTTGTTAAAATCTGAAGCTGGAAGGCAAAATCATGTCCACGTTCTGCCTACCCACAGTTTCTACTGCTGAATAAAAATAAACATGCTAGGAAGTTTGGCACACTCAAAAGATTGCATGAAGATGTGAGGCTGGAGAAAATCACTGCAGAAAAGAAAAGACTAAAATTAAAAGTGAACGAGCTGTGATGAAATGTGAGATCGGGGAGCTAAGAAAAATTTCAAAGCAAATGGAAATAAGTATATTGAAAAACAGAAGATGGTCTTGATTTGCAGGGAATTAGATAGTGAACTCTTATCTATAATTTACAAAAATGTTAAATAAAATTAATTCGTATCCTAAAACCTAGTACCCCTTTTCCTATGGCTTCCATATTAGATAGGCCTAGTTTTTTCAAACAAACAAACATACAAACAAAAAAAAACGTACTATTTATTCTCTCAAAAGTATTTGTGTAAATGTGACATAAATGACTTTACACAGATTTTAGCATCTTTCCAGTATGGAAATGAAGCTTAATAGATGGTGATTCTCTAGTTTATGCCGACTTTTATTTTGGATGGCAGTCAACTCCCTCTTTAGGCTAGTATGGTCTGAAAAAGGGACTGACCTCAATGGTTCTTTGCTTCTATTGATGAAATTTAATGCCAATCTCAACTGACATTCAAGTCTTGACTTAAGACCATTTGGTCCCCAAATTTATCAACATCTAATTTATAAACGTAAATTTATAAATTTACTAATTTATAAACATTCTGTGGTTGTAGCACTACTTGATCTAGTTGCTATAAATTAAGTTCTAAAGTAATTTTGAAAGTCTTCAAAGTCTTAACTAAAGACCATTTGGTCCTAAAATATATATCTATATCTAAGTTATAAATACAGTATGAAACATTCTGTGTTTGTACCACTACTTGCTCTAGTTCCTATAAATTAAAAGTTCCAAAGTCATTTTGGAGAAAAAAAATCTTCTTAGTTTTCTTCAGTAAAATGATAGAACATTATTATTTTTCTTTACTATGAAGTTTCAGTTTCTGGGAGAACCTCTTCTGAAGATTATTGGATGATCCTACTAATTTCTCTGTAAGTTTTCTCAATTACTTCTAATTTTATTAATTTCCTAGTTTTTTTTTCTGAATCTTAATCCAAACTTTTTAAAAAACAAACATTAGAAGTTCTCCATTCATTCACTCTTTTCTTCTTTCCACCTTATCTTTTCTTTCTCACTGTATACCTCAATACTCAGTAAGAAATTAAAGTGTAAACATTTCAGATCTCCATCTTTTCAAACTCAGGAGGAATCTTTTAATTTGATTTTTAAAATGTATATGTTATTGGGGAACAGAGATTTTATGTTTTGCTATAGTTGCCTTATCTGTCTCTGGAAGAAAGGACACACACACACACACAAAAAAAAACTAAACAAGGCAAAAAACAAAGAGTACATTATATTCATAACAGTCTTTTCTTCCAAGCCTTCTTTCCACAATCAGAAATATAACCACTCTCCTAAGGTTTTATTCCAATCAGTGCTTACAAATGAGTGAACACTAGAGGGAGACAGTTTGAATTAGAATCTATATTCCACTGTTGACTAGCTTTGTGATCTTGGGTATCTTGATCCTATAGGGTGGTTTCTGTCTCTGTTGAAAGGGAAAACATAATTATTGCTTTATGGAGTATTTGTAACACGAACAAAAAATTGAAACAAGTGAAGTCCTCAGAAAAATGTCTGACACTTAGTAAATGCTCCATACATGCTAGACACTATTATCATCATTATTGTAGATTTTTTTCCAAAAGGGCCAAATATTACCTATTTTAAACTTCATGAGACCTGTTGTATACCTTCTCTTTCTTTCTCTCTTCCTCCCTTCCTTTCTTCCTTTCTTTCTTTCTGTTTCTCTGCCCTGTCTCCTTTGCTCCCTTTCCACCATTCTAAGATTGCAAAATCAAGCAAACAAATAAAACATCTCTTAGTTCTTGGAACAGTAAAAAAGAGGCCATGGGCTGGATTGGCTTGTGGGTCATAGATTTCTGAACTTTCATATAGATTAATTTTGGGGATAGTTGAAGTTTTACTATATTAATTTGTTTTGTCCATCAAAATAATAAATATCTTGACTATTTAGGCCTTGTGTCATTCAAAAATTTTTTGTAAAATAATTCTACCTGTTTTGTCACATATCTCATAGGTTTTTGTTTTGTTTGCAATTTACCCCCTTAACAAATTATAATAAATTCTTTTGTATCAGGATAGCTTTAGATGTACAGAAACTTTGCAAAAATAGTTCCAACTTGCAGAGAGTTCCCCTAAACCCTTTCCCCTGTTTCTTCTGTTGATATCTTTTTACATTACTATGTTACTTCTGTCACAAGAAGGCAACATGCTATGTTGTATTAATAAACACCACGGCTTGCTCAGATTTCACTAGTTTTTCCCTAATTTCCTTTCTCTGTTCCATAATCCCATCACCAGGATGCCAGATGTTAGTCTTCATATGTCTTTCCTCTCCCTGGTCTGTGATAGTTTCTCAGACTTTGATTTTGATGACTATGGGAAATTTGAGAAGAATTGGTCATTTTTAATATTCCTAAATTAAATTATATCTTATGATTTTCTTATAATTAAATCGAGGTTAATGGTTTTGTACAATAAAACCAGAGAAGTGAAATGTCATTCTCACTATTATCAAACTAGTATTTTTTATGATGCTGTCCACATGACTGATCCCTGATAATGCTAACCTTAGTCTCCTGGAGAAGGGAAGTTGTGAAATCTCTCCACTGTCAAGTTACTTCTTCTCCCCTCTCACACTCACTGAGCACATGTCATACTTCATGAGGCGGGAATCAAGTTTCCTTTCCTTGGGTTAAGGGGACATCTACAAGAAATACTCAGAAATTTTTGGAGAAGATTTTATCTCTTCTCCCATTCATTTATATTTATTTATGATATTAATTCTTTATTTCATTGTGGGTTCACTTATTTTATACTTTGGGTAATGATTTAATATGTTAGTTGGTTGTTTACATTATTCCAGCTTTGTCCATTGAGAGTCCTTTCAGACTGACTCTTGCATCCCATCGAGATACTTCTGTTGCTTTGCATTTTGAGCACTTTCTTACCTTCTGACACCAAAAGATGTTCCAGGCTTATTTTGTGTTTTTCCTTCCCCATTTCTCCAAAGACATCTGGCTCCTTTTCTTGGACAATGGTATTACGAACCAAGATCTGGGCATCGGGTAGGCGATTTTTTAAAAAAATTACAATTTCTAATTATTTAGTCATGGAACACAAGATCACAATTAATTTTGTATATTATCATATAATTATCAATATTAAATAAAACATTAGGTGTAATATTATTCTAATGGTAATAGTTGGATGTTTCATATGAATAATTATCCTGTATTTGGCAGTTTCATATTTTCTTTCCAAATATTACAGTTTACCATTTTTACTTATTTTGGATAGCATCGCTAGGACATTGCTAAGATGTAGCATGTTTTCGTGTATCTGGCTTTAAATGAATGTTCAACTGTTCCTTGTAAAGTGTAATATGTTTGGGTAGCTTCCAATTGCACTACTTATCAGTTTAAAGAAATAATCTTCTATCTATAAACTGCTAAGAAAAATAAGTAAATCTTATAGGGCTAATGAATATTATTATGTTTTTTGAATCACTGGACATCACATGATTTTCAATCTTTTAATCAGTTTGCATGAAGAATTACATTAATAAATGTTTTTAATATTAAGACATCCTTGCATGTCTAACTTAAACTCTCTTTAGTCAAGATACATATTTTTATTTCCAATGCTTTCTATTACATTCTGACACTTCATTTTATACTTCTGCATCTAATTCCTTAAAGTCAATTTATTAATCCTTTAAAAACTACTCTGATTTCCTAAATGTCTGTATTTCTATGAAAATTTTATATCTTTTAAAAATATTTCAGCAAATGAAAACCACAATGAGATGTCACTTCACACTGGTCAGAATGGCCATCATAAACAAATCAACAAACAACAAGTGCTGACTAGGTTGTGGAGAAAAGGGAACCCTAGTACACTGTTGGTGGGAGTGCAGACTAGTGCAGCCACTGTGGAAAATAGTATGGAGTTTCCTCAGAAAACTAAAAATGGAACTGCCTTTTGACCTGGCAATTCCACTGCTGGAATTATACCCTAAGAATCCTGAAACTCCAATCCAAAAAAACCTATGCATTCCAATGTTCATAGCAGCACAATTTACAATAGCCAAGTGCTGGAAGCAACCTAAGTGCTTATCAGCAAATGAAAGGATTAAAAAACTGCGGTACATTTACAAATGGAATACTACATAGCAGAGAGAAAGAAGGAGCTCTTACCGTTCTGGCAGCATGGATGAATCTGGAGAGCATTATGCTAAGGGAAATAAGCAGGCAGTGAAAAGAAATACCATGTGATCTCATGTATAAATGAAACCTAATCAACAAAACAAGCAAGCAAAATATAACCAGAGACATTGAAATAAAGAACTGACAGTAACCAGAGGGGAGGGGGAAGGGGGATAATGGGGAAAAGAAGGGAAGGGGTAATCAAGAAACATGTATAAAGGACCCATGGACAAAGCCAAAGAGGGGGAGGATTATGGGTAGGGGGTTGGGGGATCAAATAGTAAAAGTGGTGGCTGGAAAATGGAGACAATTCTACTTGAACAACAATTTAAAAAATATTTTGGTAATTTAGATTATTTTATAAAATTCCATTTTAGCCCTTGTTGGTGTGGCTCAGTGGATCGAGTGCCAGCCTGCAAACCAAAGGGTCACTGGTTTGATTCCCAGTCAGGGCACATGCCTGGGTTGCAGGCCAGGTCTCCAGCAGGGGTACACTAAAGGCAACCACGCATTGGTGTTTCTCTCTCTCTGTCTCCTTCCCATTTCCTCTCTAAAAGTAAATAAATAAAACCTTTTTTAAAAAAGTCCATTTTGCTCAAGTTCTAGATGTACTGTTTTGTAATTATTCCCAATATCTATTTATAATTTTAAAAATTGTATCTGCATCTGTTATCCACTACACTTAATGTTATTTTGTTGAAATTTTTTTCTTTTCCCTCCTTTTGTAATCTTGTCATATATTTGCCTATTTTACTTTTACATGACAATTTTAAGGCTATTATTCTCTATATTTCAATTCATTTTCCACATTTTTAAGTCTGCTTTTATTATTTTATTCCTACTTTTGGGAATATCTCCCCTTGTCTCCTTGTGATAAATAAAATTAACTTACTATTTATCTTTATTCTAATATATTTGATGTTATAATTTTTAATTCAAAGGCTGCTCTAAATTTATTCTACATGTTTATATATATGGTGTTTCATTTATTTTTATTATGATTTTGCTTTAGAGCAACCACTTATCTTAAGCGTGTGTGTCTGTGTGTGTCTTTTAAAAAATCTCTATATATTATGTTTTGGATACAGTATTTTTTTTCTGGATAATTAACTGAATGCATTGAGAATATCCTCTGTGTATTTCCAACTATTAGGTATTTTCAAGATGTTATTTCTAACCTGGGACCTGATCAGGTGTTGTTAAAAGTTCCACATGTGATGGATTCAATCTGCATTTCTTCAGACAGGAGCAAAAATCTCTTGCTGTGATCATGGTCGCTTTCCCTTACGGTCTGCACCAGCCCAGGCTTTGCAAACAAGCTTACTAGAGGCATATCTATCTGGCTTTATATATGGCTAGATGTGTGAGCTCACACTAGGCACTTAAACGTTCACTAATCTCAGTGTTCTCATGTGTACTGTGGACCCCCTGTCTGGTTGTGACAAGTACTGAGCAAATGAACATGTGTGAAGCACCTGGAGACTTGTCTGGACTGTGTTCAGTGACATAGTATGTGACACAATATTTGACATTATACATTTCAAGGCTCAAAAATAAACCTCTTGAGTAAAATCCTCCTTTTGTCATTATGCATCATGTGCTGTTTACCACTACAAAATACTTTTTTCTCCATTTGTGTACTGTTATTCTCATTTGTAAGTAAACTGCTTAATATACTTTCCTATTTTTTGGTTTTTAATCTTTCATTTTAATTTCCTATGAGTATACTTCAAAGGAGTCTATTTTAAATATTTTACATATATATTTCAAACAAATAAGTATTTCTGTCCTGTAAGGGTAGATTTTTTTTAAATTAGAATTTTGTATTACTTTTTTTCTAATATTTAAGATGAGCTTTTATTTTTCTCTCCATTTTCCCTCCACCACTCTCCCCATCCTCACCCACCCTCAATCCTTCCCCAGCTTTGGCTTTGTCCATGTGTCCTCTACTGATGTTTCTTGATGACCCTTCCCTCTCTTTCCCTCATTATCCCCCTCCCTCATCCCCTCTGGTTACTGTCAGTTTATTATTTATTTTGATGTCTGGTTATATTTTGCTTGCTTATTCTTTTTTTGTTGATTAGGTTCCACTTATAGGTGAGTTCATATGGTATTTCTCTTTCACTGCCTGGCTTATTTCACTTAGTATAATGCTCTCCAGTTTCTACCCGTGCTGCCAGAAGAGTAGGAGCTCCTTCTTTCTTTCTGCTGTGTAGTATTCCATAGTGTAAATGTACTATCATTTGTTGATCCATTCATTTACTGATGGGCACTTAGGTTGCTTCCAGCACTTGGCTATTTTGAATTTTGCTGCTATAAACATTGAGGAACATAGGTTCTTTTGAATTGGTGTTTCAGTATTCTGAGGGTATAAACCCAGTAGTGGAAATGCTAGCTCAAAAGGCAGTTCCATTTTTAGTTTCTTGAGGAAATTCAAAATAAAAAGCTTCTTCACAGCTAAAGAAAACATCAGCAAAATTAAAAGGGAAGCGACTGTATGGGAAAACATATCTGCCAATGATACCTCAAGCAAGCATTTAATTTCCAAAATATACAAAGAACTCACAGGACTCACACTGGGAAGACAAACAATCCAATTAAAAAATGGGTAAGGGACCTGAACAGACACTTCTCCAAGGAGGACATACAGAGGGCCCAGAAGCATATGAAAGGATGCTCAGCATCACTAGCCATCAGAGAGATGCAAATTAAAACCACAGTCAGATACCACTTCACACTGGTCAGAATGGCCATCAAAAACAATTCAACAAAAGGCAAGTGTTGGAGAGGTTGTAGAGAAAAGGGAACCCAGTGCACTGTTGGTGGGAATGCAGACTGGTGCAGCCACTATAAGGGTACATTTTATTTGCCCTATTTTATTATTAATATTTTGGGGTTTATTTTTTCTATACTTGGTGCTTTTATTATCATTTCTTATTCTCCCTGCCTGCTCCTTTCCTGACATCTATTCGGTGATGGAAATTTCTTTATTAAGTTTTTTCCACTCTTTCTTCTCACTACTGTGGAAGTAATACTTTATATTTATGTGATTTAATGTTTATGTGTGCGTGTTTAACACTAATACTTGATATGGCAATATCTAAAGAAAATACTCTAATCTCCTTTAAAATAATATCTGACATTTAGATGAACTCCATGGCTTTTCTCACTCATACCATGTTATTGTCCTTTAGTTCACCTCTTCCTTGAACTTAATATCCTCCAATGCTCCCTACTCTTAATATTAATGTTTATAGTTAATTATATATATATTTTCCTACATAATTATCAACTTTTTACCCATAATTGTTATTTTCCTGTGTCTTCTAATAGGTTAAATTTTTTATTCTTCTTCATTAATTATACCTTTATGGTGGTTCCTTATAAAAATGCTCATGAATGAACTCTTATCATGTTTTATCTTGCATTTTGCTATTTTCCTTCAGTGTTACTTAATCTGGGTAGTTAATCTGCCTAGAAGCTATTTTTTCTCAAGTTAAAAATATGTCATTGTTTTCTGACCTCTATGATGAAGCTGAGAAGTCTGCTCTCAACCTTATTGTTACTAATCTGAGTTTGATCTATCTTTTATTTCTGGTTGCTTTAAAATGTTTTACTTATAGTTTGGTAATCTACAGTTTTATAATAATGTATTTATTTGCCATTAACAAGCAACAAAAGGGCATATGTGGCTTATATTTCATTAGGTAATATTTGTAGCTTCTGAACTTATAATTACTAGCAATAATCTCAAATAGTATAGACCTTTAAAATTATGAATGATTAGGTAATATTCTGAAGACAAAATAAGGGCAAATATTCTATTGAAACATACGGTTATACAAAAACACATGCCTTATATATTCAATATATGAATATGTATATTCTCATAGATTGACTTTACAAAACACTATCAGGTGTTGGCTAAGTTTCACTTAAATGAAAAACCTCATGCACCACCTAGGAGATAATGATCAATAAAATATCTTTTTAGGGCAATCTGGTAACATGAAAGAGAGCTATAAATATATTTATACAAAATGATTCAGGAATTTATCTTATAAAAATTTTTTATAATAATAATTTATTCAAAAGACAAGGAAAAAAGATATTCAATATAATTTTTGATAAAATAAATTTAAACTAGAATCAGTATGCTTAACATTTATGGCATGTTTATATTATGAAGTGCCTATATGGCTATTAATATTTCCAAGGAACTTCAGGTAAAATGATATATTAAACATTTAGTTTATTAAACAATATATATCCTGAGGTAAAAATGTAGTTAGATCAAATGATTAACATATCAATAATCAGGTAAATGTCACATAAGAAAAAGTGAGTATTGTATATCAATCAGAGGCAGTTTTAGTATTTGGGTAGTATCATTAAAAATATTTTAATTTTTGTTTTTTTAATTTCTGAAATGCCCAAGGTTATTATATAAATTGTTCTTATAATCAGATAAAGCAAATTTTTTGAGTGAAAAAAATATAAGAAAATTAGTAAAAGTAGATTAAACTAGATGTTTGTACCAAAGAGTATAAATAATAATTATTACTAATTTATTGTGTATTGTAAGTTAAATATTTGAGTCTCAGAAAAATATAAAAAGACTTAGTAATTAGGTAATACACACCAAAGGCAGAAAAACATATTTCTAATTTTATTACATTAAATTTTATATCTCTTGCACATATAATGTAATAAACAGAACTAAAGGATGAATAACAAATAAAAAATGGTGGGAAGGAGGGAAGGGTTTTCAGGAACAAATGAAGGACACATGGACAATACCAAGGAGGGGTAGAATCAGGGGAGGGAGGTGGGGATGGCACCAGTAGTGGGGAGTAGTGGGGGATAAATGCAGATAAATTTCATGTAACCATACTTAAACAACAATAAAATATTTTTTTAAAAAATGACTACTGTATGACAGCTAGAGGGAAATTGTTTTAATATAAAATGTCTCTTAGAAATCAATAAGGGAAAGTCAAACAGACCAGTAGCAGAATTGGTCAATAAGTATGTAAGTAGCCAATAAGCATACAAACCTGCAGTCTCAGTCATAATTAGATAAATGAAAATTATAATAAACATATACCAGTTCTCTTCATATGCCAGGTAAAGATGAAAAAAGTAAAAAATAGCTAATGTGGATAGGAATTTGGAAAAAATGAGTTGATTCATTTAATGTTTTGATGAACATAAAAATTGTCATAGCTTTTAGGTTCACAATTTATTGGTATTTTAAAAATAAATATCAATAATCCCGCTTCTAGATTCTATAGTCTCTATAGAATGATTATAGATCTACAGTCATGTATAGATCTAGACTCTATAGTCATAAATACATTTTTACACAGAAGGACAATGTTTGAGGCCATTCTTGTTTTTTATGACAGGATGATGGACTTTGAGAAAAGAATAAACATTTACATAGCTCATAATCTAATATGTAATCTATAACAAAAATAAGAGGCATTTCAGTTTTTCAATTGGAATATTAATAAACACACTTAAGGTTATACTTTTTCTATATTGTATATAGTACAGGTTATCTGTTTAGATATTTTCAGGGTGAGAATATTTATAGGAGGACATGTTTCTAGAAACTTTTTACTATCTTTTAAGTCATGGTCAAGACTCAAGTACACAGATTTAATATATACTCCAAAGATTTTTCTGTGTTGAATCGGTGACATACATGAAAATCTGGCAACATTTTTCAAGATAAATACAACATAAACTCTGTATTAATACGTGCTTTATTATCCCAGAGATATTTTATCACTGGTTGGCACACTTAGTTTATTTACATACTTCCTAGCATAAAGGAAGGAAATGTAATTTATTTTCAACCACATAATTTTCCCAAGAAGCCTTTCAACATCCAATAGCTAAGTGCCCAGGAGAAAGCGTCCACGGAATCTCTCTGAAACAATTGTTTCAGGAACCAATGCCTAAACATTGTGAGCCAGTGGTCCTGAGAGATGAGCAGAGACCTCAATTTTTCAAAAACAACCTTTGTGATTCTGGGGCAAGCACCAGACTACACTCTGAAAAACACTGGCGGAAGTACTTGTCCTTTACATAAGTCCTAGCAATGCTAATTCATTTCTATTACCCTGCTGCTGCCTCGTGAGGTATGCAAATATAATCAGGAACATATTCTCAAAACAGTGGCCACAGAATGACCTTTTGTCTAACACTGTTTAAATTAGAAATCATGCCACTGCTGTATTTTTTCTCATATTATTTTAGATCATAATAATGTGATCTTGCTAAAAACGGAAAGGAATATTTTATTTAAATTGCAACGTAAGTGTACACGTGCTATAATCTAAAGACAGTCCGATTGGTAGAGGACTAGCCATACCACAAAACAGATCTTTCGTGTGTCTGGATGTTATCCTGTTATGTGGTGTCCACGGCTATTTAAAAACCTGATTTGATCGGAATCCTAATATAATAATATATCCTGCTGCTTAAAAAAATGCACATTCTTTATTTAGAGCAATAAATTTTGAAACATCCTCAGTTACTGATTTTATTGCAGGCACAGTCACAAGAAATAGAGAGAATACTTGATATATTTTTGTACCTCTAGTTGTTTTAGGGATTATATTAATTTCATGTTTTGGAAGCTAAAGTAACATGACTGAGAAAACTATGGATCATAGTAATCATCCAGAAAGTGGTGATAATTTTATGCTTAAAATTTCATCTTGAGTTTTGTACATTTCAAGTTAAATCCCATGTTTATTAAAAATCACCTGACTTCCTGACCTCTACACTGTCCCTTGTGTTTTCTCTCTTCTCACAAACATTTTTCTCCTGTGGGGAGCTCTGTGTTCTCTGTAAAAGTGTTTTCAGTCATGGCACAACAGGTTTTTCCGAGAAGGCTTTTCTCATACTGCATGCCTTTCTTCTCTGATATCTCGAGAATCACAGCTCCGAGTCTGTTACTCGGTACTTTCCTCTTTATGCTACAACACGAAAGGCATTCTAAGAAAGAACTGGTGATGAAGACTTTTGCAACTTACTAATTATATTGATATGAGGAAAAGTATGATTAATAACTAATGAAAGTTTGTTATATTTGCCCCAGGCCCTATTATAAGCAATTTATATACACTAACTCACTAGAGCCACACAAAAATGCTAACGTCTGCTTTGCATAGATGAAGAAAGTGATACGTAAATCTATGAAATATATATTGCTGAAGTTCACACAGCTTATGTGTTAGAGTTGGGCTTCTAGCTCCACCCTGCTCATTCTAGAATCACTAACCAGTGGTTCTCAAAGATGGATTCTTCGAATAGCCGCACCAGCATCACATGGGGATTTGTTAGAAATGCAAATCATTATTTAGAAACGCTGAAGTATTAAGGTGATAATAAAATCAGGACTGGCTTTTACTTGATTTTATACTTGTATTAAAAATTCTCTGTAAAAAAATGCAGATGACTGGATCTACCCCAGATCTACTGAGTCAGAACTTCTAAGAGCAGACTACAGCAACCTGTGCTTCCATACGCCAGCCATAGGACTTGAAAACAAGTTCAAATATGAGAATCAGTACACCACGCTGCACTGTTTCAGTGCTTACATTAACATAGACATGAATGTAAGTGACTGTCACAGAAATGCTGGATTAAATAATTCTAATATTGGTTATTCTATTATTACTTTTAATGTTTGTATTTTGATAAACAATATATTTACAATTCACTATGTCAGCTATACAACTAGTGACAAGATTGACCAAGGTGTTTGAGTTTCCAAGAAATTAGCCTCCATAAGGAAATAAGAAATGTGTAAGACATTGCTGCTTTCCTCATAGAGCTTATACTATAATTAGGAAAATAAGAAAGATTAAAAACAAAGATCCCTAAGAACGTTGCATAAAATTCAATGGCTTAGTTTGGAATGTGACATCTTGAAATGGAAAACCTAGGCTTGAATCCCTATTCCAACATTGATTAGCTGTGTGACTTTATCCAAGTTATTTGACTGCTCAAATACTCAGTCTCTTAATCTTCCTTAAAGGAACTTACATATTAGGTTATCATGAGAATTAAGTGAGCAAGTGTATGTTTTATATAATGTGTACAATATATAAAGCTTCATAAGTGTTAATTATATATCATTGCTTTCCTTGCTGTTTATTAGAAGGTGAAGAAAGATCAATGAGGAATGGTGTGTTCAAGGAAAAGTTGTAAAGAAAAGATGGGACCTAAGTTGAGCAGAATTTGTCTTTGCCTCACTCTGGTGAAAAGGAAAAAGAGTTGGTAAAAAGAAGAGTTTGAAAGAATATTTCTGGAAAAGTGAATAAACCAGTTTGATGATGCAACAGATTTGTGAAGGGGAGTGGGTGGAGATGGATCAAGTGCAGAATTAAAGTTAACATGTGGGCTTTATCTTGCTACAAAGTAAAAGTCATCTCTAGTAAAGACACATTTCACATTATACAAATCAGATATGCTCTAGCAAAACGATGAAAATTATAACACTGAAATGATAGGCATTCACAAAGACCTAATCATCTCCAGGCCATACTGGACTTTTTTTGATCTTCAAAATGTAATGCAAAGTAAAAAATTCGTAGAAATAAAACATCAAATAAAGAATGAAAACACTGTTAGGTAAAAAAGAATGGCATTGTTGGGCAATACATTTTAAGAGATAACAATCAGAGCAGAATCTCTGTTGGCTAAAATCTGAGCCTCAGAAACAGATCAAGGGATAATGGAAAATAGAATTCTTCAAAAGGGAGCAGAGTAGATTGCACTCTAATAGCCCATTTGATTTTATAAACTCCATTAATAATTCTAGCTGTATATTTCTCAACCTTTTATCCTTAGGGCTTAGCCAAAATTAAGTCAACTAACAACAACATTAACAATAGGCAAGAGAGTAGAATTATGTTTACTGTGGCTCCAAAGAGATTTCCAAAGTAGATACACTGGTAAAGAATAAATCCTCTTAGCTATTTTTGGCTTTGAAAATGTTTGTGTAGTATAATGCTCTGGTCCTGTATTAACCCACTCACTCACTACTTGGCCAGTTGTCCTATGACAATTGTGAGTTTTAAAAATAGGAATAGTTTTCTAAGGACTTCTTCAGATTAATAAGCATAATATATGATATTTTAAAAGAATTACTTTGAAACATGCTTGGTAAATATATAAATCTCACTTTCCCACTCCATTAATAATACCAGATGTACTAAGCTAATTATAGACTTTATTCTTCTTTTCTTTCTCTTTTTTATTTTTTAAAGTAAAGATCTAGAATATACTTAACATGTTACATGGTACAATTTCAGAAGTTCTACCATAGGGCATAATCATTGGTTCTAGAAGTATTCAAAGATGTTACATTAAAAGACAGCAGGGTGGTTATTGCATTGGGAGGTGGGTGGATGGAGGTGGAAGAGAGTATAAGGGGATATATGATAATGGAAAAATGAAATAAATTTGTGAAATTTAAAAAAAAGAACAAAAGAGAAGAAAAATGGTGCTGGAGATGTTATATCAAAACACTTTTTAAAATAAATAAGAGTGCCTGAATCATAAATCTATAAATCTATTTAATATCATATTAGCACATTTATATAACAGTATTACTTTCTGTTAACAAGATGATTACATGAATCCAGTACATCTACTAAGAAAATAAAACAAGGAAGTTTTTCAGTAAAAGTTGGGTATTTCTTTTACTGCATTTTAGGGCCTCATGCAAATCATTTCTCAATGTGCTGTACCAGATTGAGACCCCAGTGCTGCCATGGAATAGCTGTATGACCATGAGATGTATTCTCTGTGTGAACATTAATTCCTTACTTATGGAATTGAGGATAATAACCCTCATAGAGATGTGTTAGGAATCAGAGTGAAGGGGTATATAAAAATCCTTGGAATGTGATAGGCATGTAATGGATATTGGATATGACTAGATTGTTTTGTTTATGGCATTTATTTGCTTCTTCCCGAGAAGGACATGCCAGTTTTTATAAGCATGCTGATTTCTATATGAGGATGAATTTTCTGAGTTTTTTCTTAACATTTTGTTTGTTTATGGGGAATGTTGGGGGGAAATTGTCCATAGATCTCATGGGTTTCTATAGGACTTGTAAGAAAAGGGTAGGTTTCTTTGCTTTCTAGGATGTCTCCACTGGGGGCAAAGTTGGGCAGGTTTGCTAGTAGTGTTTTTAAAACAGATTGGGGTTTCTGTTGTCACAGAAACAGATCAAATGCACGCTATCAAGCTGGATGACTCTGTATTACCCCACAGGGCTGGGGAATCAAGAGGAGCCCTATGAACATGAAGCGTATGCTGTCTGCTGTGCCTTAAATTCCCAGGCACCTTCTGCCAGCTTTTGTGAAGGTGCGGCAGGCTAACTCGTTAGTTTGTAAGCAGGGTAATGTCTCAGGTCCTTCACAGTTCTTGACAAGGACTAGTTTACCTAAAGGAATTAGTCATTCCTCCTGATGAGAAAAGTTATGTAAAAAATAGAACATGGTAATGAGTTAAAAAGCATAAGGCTGTTAATAAAATTATTTCAACATATTATGTGTTTTGAATAGAGATCTTAACATTAAAATGTCCTCAAATGTATTACATACCATTTTAGTGGCAGTAAAACAAAAATAAGATAAAGTACATGTAAATTGTTTCTCTACTTCACGTTTTCACAGGACCTGGGATTAGATCACATCCTCGTTCTTTTTCTGCTCAAATGACTTCCGTTGCAGACATTTTGCTCCTGACTGGATGAAGGTCTCTGTTGTAACTGTGTGGTAAATTGATTTATCAGAAAATGCGATAAAGACTAAGAGACATGACCATCTTCAGAAAAGGAAAAGTCAGATCAGTAACTTCAGTCTTCTAAAATAAAAAAAGTAAGAGTTTCTGAAACTGAACAGTCTTTCAAGTTTTGTGTGTAGAGAAGTGAACAAAATGAATCTCCACAGAAAATATTTGATTAGTTATAGAAAGCTAAAGCTGGATCAGACCATATACATCATCTAGCCCATGTCTGGGGAGATTTGGTCACTTGTACAAGGTCACACTACATATTTGGTGGCACGCAGACCTCATAACTACAAGGCCAGCATATTATTTCTCTATATCAGACATTCAAAACTGTGACAGCAATACAGAAGGAGTCTGCACACCTTGATTTGGAGAAAATAAATCGGAAAGACTTTCTCTTTTTCATTCATTGTATTTTTCCTTCAATTTAGTGGAGCCATTCAATTTTTTTCTTTCATGCAATGTGTTACAGTTACATCTCTAATGCAAGCATTTTTAAAATTTATAAATATTCTTTCTTAGCTAAGCTACCCTATGAAGTTTCTATTTCTATTACAATCATTTATATATCAAATTATAGCAAACACAAAAGAGTATTATTTATGAAATAGTAGTGAATCAGTTTAGTGTCATTTGTGTTTTACATTTTGAACTTAGATGTTTTCTATAAGTCTTTTTGTCACATTTTCAAAGGCAGGCATGGTGGTGAATTTGTTTTATGTCATTAATTTATTATGCTATTTATTAATTTAATTGAGTTAAAGAAATCTGTATGTCATTATGTATATTTTTAGCTTAAATTTCTATGTGTCAATGAAAGAGTTCTGTAAATACTAATTTGGATGACACAAAATCCACCTAATATAATAATTAGGAGTTGAAATATACCAAAAAATTCCAAGGCTACATTACATTTATACACACACATTCACACAAATGTGTGTGTAATCAAGCATAAAAAAATGCCAGGTAAAATTTTTACAATCTCACTTTAAAATATATGTGTTTATATAGATATCCATAGTTCTGCCATTTGAAGTCAAATTAAGTATATTTTTACTATAATTATATTTAATATACCTATGAACAGAGTTAAGAATTAAAAGGGTTGAAAATGCTCTGTTGTGTTCCAAAAGGAAATTTGGAAAATCCGAAGGGCTGAATTAGATCTCAATTCTTCCTGCAGTACAGGCACTGTAGCTTTTCCTAAAGCCGGCGCCAAAGATAAAGTCGAATCAGAGTTGTGAGGAGGTAAAACCACTTATCTGCGCTAAAAAGACAAAAGTACAAGTAAATGGGTAGTTTTAAACAGGTGATTTTCAGGTAATTATTTATTCATTGGCTCTTTGATTAGATGAAAAATCAGAAGACAGAGGCTTTAAAAGCCCTTGATATTCCTGAATCCTTAAATGGTATCCAGTTAGCAAGATGAATTTGCAATTTAAATCTATTTCCTGGTTAATCATTTTAAGAAGACTTATACCTCCTTATACTCAAAGTACTTACCACCAAAAGGAACTTAAAACTTCTATCTAAAGATGATACTGGCAAATAAGCTAATAAATCCTGACGTATCCCGTCACCCCCAGAAGCAGATATAATTCTCTGCTTGAACAATACGTAAGGACCTTCCTTTTCTCCCTCCTTCCCTCCCTTTCTTCCTTCCTTCTTTTCTCCCTATGCTCCCTTCCTTCCTCTTTTTCTTCCTCCCTCCCTCTCCCCCTCCTTTTCATTTTAAAAAATTTCCTAGTATATTCCAGACACTGTGATAGGTTTTGTGAATGAAATGTGGAGCCTGTATGGAAATCATTAGGAAGGTAGACAACCCATTGACTATATTGGTGCAACTACTGCAATGGGGCCACAGACCTGACTCCTGAGCTTTAGAGGGCTTGGTATATCACAAACACATGTGCCAAATATACTGAAGAACACGGCTTCCATATCACTCAGAATCTAGCATTCAAGTCCAGCAGGGGATAACAATCTTAAACATCCACTTTTGTGATAAGACTTTTCAGACGCCAAAGAAACCCCTCTCTATATGTTTACCATATTCCTTTTAAACCAAAGGCAACTAATTATATCTGAGTA
>PVKM010027128.1:0-18953 GCA_004027735.1 Carollia perspicillata | reverse complement strand
CTCTTGAGGTCAGCCCCTGGCTCAAGAGAATTCTTTCTAAGGTTCAGGAAATCAAGAGGTGTATTTCTCATTAGTTTACAATGCAATAGGTGCCGTTTTTTCATTATGAAAACATTGATCCTGGCAATTTGTTCTGATCTTTAGCTGCTACCATCGTTCACCAAGTCTGTGTGAGATCCTTTTTCCAAGATTGGCTTCCTTATTTTGAAAGAGATATGTAAATCTATTGTTTAATTTACCTACTATGTCCCATCAAAGTTCAAGCACTACTCCATTTTTCACTGTATATGTAAATTCTTTTGCATTCTTTGCCACAAAATGCACATATTGCTTTTTCTAAAATTATCCCAGTTTCTATGGCAATACTACCTGAAAAAGTTGGCCTTGAAGGTCTTTTCTGTTACTCTGGCTGACTCACCTGGCTTCCTCCAGGTGCCCAGCCTAGGATAGATCCTTGGCTTAAAGTGATCTGATGTCACAGGAAATGGCTCAGGAGGGACGCTCACGCCAGTTTCCCTTGTGAGGTTCACCATAAAAATGGCTTTGTAAGTAACTGCATTAAAAATCAGTTAGTCACACAGTAAGTCACTAAGACTTTAAGGTGTCTGCCATCTGGGGATCTTTCGCGGAAACATAATCCGACCAAGAAAACATATCTTTCAGCTTCAAGAGTTTCATGCTCTTCCACTGAGGTGAGCCTTCAAAGCAGAGGCTACAGTGGGCTAGGGTCCTTTGGGGTCAGTGACAGAGGACCTCTTAGGCCCCACTCCTTGTTCTCGATTGCCTAAGGGCAAGCAGAATCCCTCCCAGCAGGAGGGTTAGGGGTTAACCATCTGGAGAAACCATCTTAGTGTTGGCTTTGGTGATCTCAGCCTGAGAACTCCATGCTTTTTAGTCCTGGATGAAGGGCAGCAGGCGTGATGGCTCTCAGAAGGATGAGCCATCCCAGCATTTCTGTGACTCTTGAAGCAGCGAGGAAGAGGACAGTGGGAAAGGGTGTTGAGTGTGCATGTGTGTGCGTGTGTGTGTTGGGCAGAGTTGAGAGGGTGTCCTGATGCCTCTTTTTACCCCAGTTCTGGATGTCCATCGTGGCCACCACCATGCCCATACCCTGCGGAGGCTTCATGCCTGTGTTTGTACTTGGTAAGTCCTGATGGGGAGCCCGGGATTGTACTGAGAGGTGCGATCTAGGGTACCGGGAAAATAAGGAACGGCCTGCAATGCTAGGGGCTCGTATTTGGTCTTAGCGCCCAAGGCAGGTTTGGCTCTGAAAACACAGAGGGTAAGGAACTTGGACCTCTCAACACCTTCCTTCCTTTTGTCTTTGCTCTAGGAGCTGCATTTGGAAGGCTAGTGGGAGAGATCATGGCCATGATATTTCCTGATGGTATCTTATTTGATGACATCCTCTACAAGATCCTACCAGGGGGCTATGCAGTAATTGGTGAGACCCGTTCCACCGTCCCGAAACCAAATATTGAGTCTTGGGGATGTCCACACTCCAACTCTCCCATGACATCTTCATTCCAAGCTATACAATATGGCTTTAATGTAATGCCATTTAATTCAACTTCTGTTCAAACAGTCAAGCCTTGGTTCCGACTCTCAATACCATTGATTGAATGTCTACGAGACTTAGTTTATGTATAAAACTCACGTATAAAAGGGATTATGGGTATTAAATGAGATAGGGATACCTGGCTGGTGTGGCTCAGTGGATTGAGCGTGGGCCAATGAACCTAAGCGCTGCTGGTTCAATTCCCAGCCAGGGTACATGCCTGGATTGCAGGCCAGGCCTCCAGTTGGGGATGTGTAAAGGGCAACCACACATTCATGTTTCTCTCCCTCTCTTTCTCCTTCCCTTCCCCTCTCTCTGAAAAATAATAAATAAATCCTTTAAAAAAGGGGAGAGAGAGGGATAAAAGCACCTAGGATAGTGGCCAAATGTTTGGTAAGGTTTTTTCCCCCTTCCAAAGAATCATGGAAACAACAATGCAGGTGACTGGCTCAGTTACTTTCACCCTGTAGATGTGTCAATATTGATGGGACCGAAGAGCGCATGACTAAGCTGAGACGCATGCGCTCTGGACCCATCCCTGCCACCTGTCACCTAGGTGGGCATGGAAAAGTTAGCTGCCTTTCTGACCCTTAGTGATCTCTGAGATACCTTACAGCTCCAACATTCTATGAATCTCTGATTTTTTCATTATATCTATTAGCCCATCCAGTGAAAAACCATGTCTAACACAGTGATCAATGTAAATTCCCAGAATTGTTGTGCCTCCTCCCTCCTTTCTCTCTCCACTGAAATCCTGTAACATCTAGAGCACTCACCATGCTTTATTGCTCATATGATGACCTTACTCTCCCATAAAGTGTTGGCTCAACACCTGAGGCCCCAAGTAGAATGCCATAACTAGGTTTTAAAATGCACAGTGAAGAGTGATACAGATTTTCTGCCCTAGCTGATGTGGCTCAATGGTTTAAGTGCCAGCCTGCGGACTGAAAGGTTGCTGGTTCAATTCCTAGTCAGGGCAGATGCCTGGGTTGTGGACCAGGTCCCTGAGGTGGGGGTTGGGGGCTGGCGTGTGAGAGGCAACCAATCAATGTATCCCTCCCACATTGATGTTTCTCTCCCTGTCTTTCTCCTTTCCTCCCCCTCTCTGTAAAAGTAAATAAATATAATATTTTTAAAAAGAATGATACAAATTTTCAAAAACCAGGAATACATAACGACATCACTATCTTCATCTTATACATGAAAATGCGGGCACACACAAGGATTTCATGTCTTGTCACAGGCCATGGGATGAGATGAAACGATGATTTTGCAACAGCTCAGCATTCTAGTCCCGACTCTGGACACACGGTTATCTCGGGAGTGTTGGCACTGCCCCACTCTGTCACTCTCATCACATCCCCGTGTGCCCCGCGCCAGGACTCGCAGCGCTAATCCACCAGTACATTCCTGTGTCTCGTTCTAGGAGCAGCAGCGCTGACGGGGGCGGTGTCCCACACAGTCTCCACGGCTGTGATCTGCTTCGAATTAACGGGTCAGATCGCTCACATCCTACCCATGATGGTGGCTGTTATCTTGGCCAACATGGTGGCTCAGAGCCTGCAGCCCTCCCTCTATGACAGCATCATCCAGGTCAAGAAGCTCCCCTACTTGCCTGACCTTGGTTGGAACCAGCTCAGGTCAGGGGCACCAGCTGGAATTAGTGCAGCTCTGATGGCGTGGGGATGGGAGATTCTGAGGCTGAGATTGACGTTAGGGCCCATGTCTGCAAGCACTGTTTTGACTGACTTTTACATTCCCGTGTACTTGATAACTGTTGTGAATGACCAAATGGCAAGCCTCATGGGAGGAGTGGAAGGGCCAGCAAAGGGACAGGCACATGGTGGGGCTAACCCCGCCCCCCCCATGCTTTCTCCTTCCATAGCAAATTTACAATCTTTGTTGAAGACATCATGGTACGTGATGTGAAGTTTGTTTCTGCTTCTTGCACATACGGGGAGTTGCAAACCCTGCTCCAGACCACCACAGCCAAGACTTTACCTCTGGTTGATTCGAAAGGTCAGTGGGAAGAAAGGGGCCGACTCCTGAGTTAGTGACCGGAACTTAGCCTCCACAGAGGTGGAGAGGCACTGTGGTGTGGCCTTGTCTATAGGGGCCACCCAGTGTGCTACAGGAGACCCAGCCTGTGCTCCGTAGGGGACACGATCATCCTGAGGAAGGCAGAGTACAGCCGTAACACAAGCACTACAAGACAATTAAAAACCAAGGAAAGAAATACAGTCAGTTTTTACTACTCATGGCAGTTATGTTCTGTAACTACTGTGAACACGGAGTTAAGGATACTACACTGAGCTGTTGCTCCTAGAGGACACACAGGATTAGGTTCCTGCAAGTCCCTGGTCACAACAGCTTCTTCCAATCAATGCATTGACTTGTGTTGTGTGTGTTTCTCTTTAAAGGTACGTCATTGAATATATATTGTTGATTCATTAACATGGAACGTACAGCCAGCAGCAAGATAGCTCATGCCTACACAAAGCTCATCTATCTCACTTGTCTTCTCCACAAGGCACATCGCACAGGCTTTATGATTGGGGGCTGTGTGAAACTGCAAAATAACCAACACAAGTCACAAAAATGTGAAAAACGTGGCAGTAAATGAACCGTGCAAAGAGCACGTGGTTGCGATATGAGAGCTGGAGGGAAGAAAAGGAAAACGAGGACATAGCATCACTCTGTTCACCATCAGCTAGGAACGTGCGGGGGGGCGGGGGGCAGTCGGATTTTCGGCTGCTGTGAGCATGTCCGTTCAGGACAGCAGGAGCATTGCGAGTGCCGATTTGGGGTTACGGATGGGTGGATTCGCAAAGAGGGAACCCGCGAATAATAAGGCTCAGTTGTAAGTCTTCCAGACCCTTAAGTGGTTCTCTTTTCTACTTAGTTAAGTAAGAGCCATCCTTTAGGGTCCAACCTGAGGAGCTGGTGGAACTGCTCTCCGTGAAGGAGCGAACGGTTTTAGGAAGCTGTGATTTCACACTTCTCTTCCTTCCCATTCTCTCTGCCCAGTGCTGGCAGCAGTTCTGCTCTGTACTATTTCTTACAGTGGTGTATGTGTGTTTGTCTGATCTGCCTCATTCCTTGAGGGCAGAGACTGTAACTTCAGTCTCCGTTGGACTTCCTCCTCATTAGATATTAAATAAATACTTGTCTAATGTTTGAACCGATGTAATCGAGAAGAATCATGAAGGGCCATTTGGAGCCATTCAAATCATTAGTTCTGATTTTAGATCCTCAGAGTACCCAAATTGCTCAAGTGACGTTAGTTTTAATATTTCCCCAAATCTCAAATACCTTCTGAGTGGCTTCTACAGCAGGGCCTCTTCACTGGAGCTGGGGTGCAGGCGCTGAGGCGCAGGGTTTTCGTGATAATCACTGAGACTGAAGGGTAAGATGGATCCCAATAACACGGCCCCAATTTTATGGCCTTGGAACTTACTGAAAATGTTCATTATAGTAGCAGAATTTTGACCTTCCCAGGAAAAGTAAGCATTTCATTTCTATCCCCAAAGGACCCAGACTCTTTAAATAATTAAACATCGGATATCCTTGTAGGCGTCTTTCAAAGTATATTCACATCTCAGCTTCTACGGATGGCTTGTAATGTTTTGTTTTGTTTTTGAGACAGGCTTGATTGGCCTATTTTAATACCAAGTTCACCTATTTGCAAACAGGCTATATCAAAATGAGTACAGATTAGAGCCAATCAGTGTACTATCAGTTGGGTCTGTAAGTGCTAAATGGGTGAAATAGAAGGAATTGAATAAGGTCAATCCTGCAAGAATTTTGAAATGAGTTTTGAGGAAGGGAAGATAAAAGGGGGGGGGTGTGTGGGGGGAAAGCAAGCGAGGGCACAGGGATTCTGCCCCTGCCTCCATCCTGCTGAGTGGGCAGAGTTGGGGAGCTGGTCCTCAGGCTGAGCTTGGATCCCACCCCACCAGATTCAATGATCCTGTTGGGCTCCGTGGATCGGTCAGAGCTTCAGGCCCTCCTGCAGCGCCACCTGTGTCCGGAGCGGAGGTTGCGGGAAGCCCAGGACCTGGCCAGAAAGCTGTCGGAGCTGCCCTTTGATGGGAAGGCCCGGCTGGCGGCGGGGGAGGGGTACCTGGGCTCCTCACCTCCTGGCCGGCCAGAGTCCTTCGCCTTTGTGGATGAGGATGAAGATGAAGAAATCTCTGGGAAACCTGAGGTGACTGGGCCGGGAAGGGCCCAGCAAGCAGGAGAGATTGGGAGAAAGGGAAAGCAGGAAGAGGGAGTGGAGATGGGGTCATTGAGAAAATCGAAGGTCCAAAGAACTAAAGGAGATTAGGATATGAATGACTGTACCCATGAGCATTCAGAGGGAGGTAGGAATTCTTTTTTTTTTTAAAGATTTTATTTATCTATTTATTTATTTTTAGAGAGATGGGAAGGGAGGAAAGAAGAGAGGAAGAAAAACATCAGTGTGTGGTTGCCTGTCACACGCCTCCCACCAGGGTCTTGGCCCGCAACTCAGGCATGTGCCCTGACTGGGAATCGAACCAGCAACCCCTTGGTTTGCAGGTTGGCGCTCAGTCCACTGAGCCACCCCAGCCAGGGCTGGATGTAGGGATTCTGAACTGGGGAGGAAGAATAATAGAATGAGATGGATTTCCTAGGACACCAGCTAGGGAAGACAGGAAAGTACTAAACAGCCCCTTCGCTGGGGCTGAGAATTTTTACTGTGCCTTACAGCTGCCTCCTCTTCCTCCTCCTCAACCCTTTCCTATGGTTCCACTGGCCCCCGAAGAGCCCAATGGGCCCCTGCCCAGCCGCAAGCAGCAGCCAGAGGCACCGGAACCTGCAGGTAAAGATTTTCCCATCATGCCCCTTCACTCAGCCTACAGGCTGATACTATGAGGAGAGGAGACTAAGGTGGTAGGAGAGGGTTCCTATTCACCGAGTCTCCATATTGCTGCCCCCGAGGAGTGGGGCAAGGGCTGGTTTAAGAGGATAGAAGGGAGGGCATCTATGGCGGTGGCAAAGTGTCAGGGGGCCACATGGGAGCCCCTGGCTATTTCCTC
The DNA here is from genome assembly GCA_004027735.1 of Carollia perspicillata. NCBI lineage: Eukaryota > Metazoa > Chordata > Mammalia > Chiroptera > Phyllostomidae > Carollia > Carollia perspicillata. The sequence continues at coordinate 12,335 of PVKM010027128.1, read as the reverse complement.
CCACAGAGGGTAGGAATTGCTTTGTTTCCATTTCCACCTGCTCCCCATTCCTCTCAGGTCAAAGACGCTCCATCTTTCAGTCTCTGCTGCGCTGTTTGCTGGGCAAAACTCGACCCACAAAGAAGAAAACAAGCCAGGTGAGAGAGGAAGGGCGGGGCAGGGGACGGGGGGGCTTGTCTCTGGAGAGTGGGAAATCATGGTCCTTAGGTCAGTGGGGCAGGGCGCCCACCTAGGAGAACCTGCACCACATGGAAGGGATGGGGAGTTGGAAAGCAGGTGTCTGTGGCCCCGGCCCAGGAATTGTGGCTGCATTCTATTAGGAAAGAACTTGGACCTGTGTCTCTCTCCTCTAGGATTCAACAGACTTAGTGGATAACATGTCACCTGAAGAGGTGAGTAAGGGAAATAGCAACCTGGGGTAGACTTTTCTCTCAAACGAAGGTATTACTCATCTTTTCCTATCTTCCTTGTTGTGTTTTAAGAGTAAGACGTGAGTCTGGGTGGGAAAGCATTTGAGAGATATGAAAGGAGGCGTGATTATGGGGACAGTAACAGGCACAGGTGGGGTTTACCTGACGGCGTTCTCAGAAGGACCGTCGTCATCTCAGAAGAGGGCTCTTTTGAGTCTCCATGCGTAGATGGGACCGCCGTGCGGAGATGCGCCTCAGGCGTCTTAGACATCAGGCCCGTTCTGGACAGGCAGAGGCTACGGAGGCTATGCAATAAAACGGCACAAGACGCCAGCCCTTGCCCACACCGGTGTGCAAACACAGCATTGGAGCTATCCAAGGGGAATCCGCACCAGTGGAAGTTCCTCTGCCGAGGGACCAGAGCCCTGAGGCAAAGGGCAACGAGGAAATACCGGGAAGCAAGACCAGGAAGAACCACAGTCTGAGGACAAGTACCCGCAGTGCTGGTGCTGTCTCTCCGGACAAATGCCTATTCTCCGAAAGAGCTGGTTATCGAGTCCGTGAGAGACTCGAGAGCACCGAGGGGGCTTGGTGTGAGCCACGAGAGGATGTGCAGCAGTGATCGGCGGTGGTATTGATGGGGACACACCCTGGGAGGTGTGCAGACACGGCTCCCTTCGGCAGCAGCCACTCTCATCGGGAAAGGAGCAGGCAGACCCTGTGCCCGAGAAAGCTCTGTGGCTGACAAACCAGAATGCATGTTATTATTTTACAGTAAACATCGGACATCCGGAATACACATGTGCTGAAGAGTAAAAGTCCTCCAGGGTTGGAGGAAGGGGTGGGGAGTGGCGAGCGAGAAAGGAACCCTCCCTCTCAGCCTTGGCACCCCTCAAAACTCATGCACTTCAGATAAATGACTTATGGAAAAGTCAGACAGATGATCACAGGAGAAAAAGAAAACCCATTCCTTCTGTCCCCCAGCGGGAATCAGATGGGTCATACCTGCAACTAAGGGGCGCCTGGCTAGGGCGCTGAAACCAGTAACAATGCTTTTTGTTGCTGTTGCTGACCCACCAAGAGGAGAAGGCCAGTAAGCTGATCAGTGAGGCTATTTAATGGCCGCTGAAAATAAAGTGCCGCCGGGGATAAAAAGATGAGACATCTACATTTTTAGTGGATATCTTTCCCAAAGAAGACTTTATTTTAGGCAGCTCCCAGCTCCCATGTGACTCAAGGACATTTTGGAGGGATAAGATCCAATTGGAGTCAGAATTCAGATCATTTTGAACATGGTTTTCAAACTAGATCAAGGTGACACGCTTGGCAATGCCAAGATGATACCTACGGAAATACTGGAAGAGTTCAGTGATAGGTCGGCAGGAGCCCCTGCTTTGACTTAGCTCTGCCACGCTGTTCGTACACACAGTTAAAGCTCCGGTTTGTAACGGGCTGGGCCTTTTCAAGTTCAGACCCACGAGCAGACGTCCCTTGCTCCTTGGAGAAGAGGTGGGAGTACCTGGAACATGACCAGCAGTCAAGGTCAGAAGCCCAGCTCCACCTCCGTGCCATTTGAATGGAGCTGTTGCTTCTTAAGGGAAAGCAAAAACGAAACCAGGGAAAGCTGCAAAGGTCCAGGAGGTAGAACGAGCCAAGCCGGGGTTAGCAAGGTAGCTGCCTGCCGTAAATAAATCGTCTCTATGACACACCTGCTACGTAGTCACCATCCTGTGCTTCGGGAGCCGGTCAAACCCCACGTGAACCTTTAGCCAGGGAAGAGGAGAGTTCCAGAAAATGTTAGATTCGTTTGTGAAAGCCGGAGCCACACTGGATTCCTGGGAACCTTGGGGATTTGGGCATCATATCTGAAATCAAGAGGAGAGTTGGCCTTCTTGTTTTAATGCTTCTGTCACGCACAAACAAAGAAGACGGCTTTGCTCAAATCCACTAAGCACCACGCAAGCCAGCACAGCTCTTCAAGTCCAACCAATATCGGCCATGACGTACGGTGTAAGAGGGAAGTGTGCTAGTCTCGTCACAACATGGGGCCGTCCCTACCAGTAGCACTCTCCAGGAGTTCATGTCCAGCGGGCAGAGGCGAGACAAATCCAGTGCGAGGGTGCCTGCAGTCCACGCCGTTTCTGAAACGGAAAGACCAGCAGAGTGCTGCAGGGACGGAGGAAGGGACAGAGCACTTTGGCCTGGGAGCATCGAGAGTGCAGAGTGGGTGCAGGGTGGGCAGCTAAGGGAAATGCAGCCCGGCCAAAGCAGAAGCCAGAAGACACGTGTGAGGGATGGTAAGTAGTGGGGTTTCACTAGAGCAGGGGCTCTGTCTGGGAGACTAGGGCGTGTGGGTGAGAGAGGGAGGGTGTGCCAGTGCCTGGGGATGAAGGCTGACTGGGAACCTGATGAGGGAGGCAAAGCAGGGGCTGTCCCCTGGGAAGGAGGGAGGGTTTAGCGATCTGGAAGTTCTGTGTTAGTTCGTTGCATATTGCAGTTGTGTGCTTCAGGACTGGGGGCTAGGAGGGCTGCTTGCGGTCAAGGCCTTGCACCTGAGGTTGACGGGGGCTCTGTAGTGTTGGGTGACCACCCTACTCTGCCCAACAGGTTGATGCCTGGGAGCAGGAGCAGCTGAGCCAGCCTGTCTGCTTCGACTGCTGTTGCATCGACCAGTCCCCTTTCCAGCTGGTGGAGCAGACGTCCCTGCACAAGGCTAGTGCTTGCCCACCACTCCGGGCTGCTGAGAGGGCAGGGGTGGTGCGGGCCCACGGTGCGCTGACCTGAGGCTCTTTCCATGCAGACGCACACGCTGTTCTCACTCCTTGGCCTCCACCTTGCCTATGTGACCAGTATGGGGAAGCTGCGGGGCGTGCTGGCGCTGGAGGAGGTAATAGCGATGTGTCCCTTTTGAGCAGCAGGAGGAATGAGTGGAGTGGTGGGGGAGGGATGGTTTTACCCCCCCCCCCATTTTCCTCTCTATCTCTCATGAATAAATTGGAGGAGGAACAAGGGGGTCAGCAATCTGGTGGTGCCAGTAGAAAGGACTGCAAAGTCCTAAAGGGTTCATAGATCATCCCAGATGTAGCCCTTGCGATCTTCCATAGCTGGCATGGGCTTGGGTTGGAGCTCAGGACATGAGTCATAGTTTCATACCATGGAAAGAGAGAAGACATAGGACGTGGCTGAGGGGAGGCTGAAGGTCACAGGGAACGGGCCAAAGGAGAACCTGGGTCAGGAGCCTGGAGATCCACTGTTGTGCAAGGGGTCTGCTGGCCATGTCCTTCTTTGGTCTTCTTTGGTCTTTCCATGTGGTCCATCTCTCATGCCACTCTGTGGCTTTTCCATTCCTTTTCCCTCTCATTGTATCTGTTCTTCTCTTGTGACTGTTCCTCTCACTCTGCCCCATCTTCTTTCCCTTCCCAATTCTGTACCGTCTTCCCTTTTCCCTCTGCCCCCCAGCTGCAGAAAGCCATCGAGGGGCACACCAAGTCAGGGGTGCAGCTCCGCCCTCCCCTGGCCAGCTTCCGGAGCACAACGTCAACTCCAAAGACTCCTGGGGGCCCGCTCCCTCCCACAGAGGCATGGAGCCTGCCTGAGGATGGAACTGGGGCGGCTGAGCCAGAGGACGTGGTCTCTATCCCTCCAGAGCGCCCAGTGCCCTTGGCTCCCCCCAGAGCAGAAAGTGAGTTGGAGGAGCTGGAGCTGGTGGATAGCCCAGGGCCAGAGGAGGAGCTGGCTGACATCTTGCAGGGCCCCAGTCTGCGGTCCACCGATGAGGAGGATGAGGATGAACTGATCCTTTGACTACGCCCAGGACTGCCCCATCAGACTGTCAAGAAGCTGAGGCCCCAGGGTGGGTTTCGGTGGGAGAAGGTATGTCTCTACGTTGGAGCGATCACACCAATATCCTGGCCACTCCTTGGAATTTTAAAATGTGACGGTGTCTTAGTCTTAGAGGAGGAGTCCGAATTTGGGCAGGGACTAGTTTTGATCAATTACGTAGGCCATCTCCCCCATTCCCAGACATCTCAGTGAAGGGCCTGTGCATTCCTGAGCTTCCTGAGTTTCTTCCCCAGTGTAGGTGGGCAACTCCCTGCCTCTCTCCTCCCCTCTGTCCCCCCTCGACTCCTGGTGTTCTTGTCGCAGCACCTTCCTGGCCCTGCACATCTGTCCTTCAGTTTCCACAGGGGTGGGTGAAGGAGACGGTTGTGGCCCTGAAAGTGTCACACTGGAGGAGGAGAGGGGACCGCCTCATGGCCTTGAGGACTGGCAGCCCCAGAATACACTGCAGACCATCCGTAGCCCTTCTCCCAGAGTCCCCCACTTCGTGGCCTCCTGCTTCCTGAAATTGGCCTCCAGACTCCAACTGGCTCCCCCTATCTGTCCCCAAGCAAGGGCCATTACTAGGACAGCAAAAAGCCAGTTCCAGCCCCCTCCCCCCGTCCTGGATTTAAGCAGTGAAATGTGGAGAAACATGCTCTCAGGGAGCAGCCTGAGAGCAAAGATGTCCCAGAGGCTGTATGTGGAAGGGGCACCTTGAGCTAAGCGGGAGGTCATGCTGCCTCGTGGCTCTCTCGGACCCCCTCTAGCAGACATCCTCCCTGTCTTTTTGTCACAGCTTCCTCGCCCTCCTTTCCAGGTCACTTCCTAGAAAATCCCTCCCCTGTCTTCCCGGGGTGGTCATTGATCTGCCCTTCCCAACAGAGGGTGGAAAGCTCTGCCCTCGAGCTGCTCTGGCTGGGGCCTCTCCCGCCCAGAACTGAGGCTCAGGCCAGCCAGGCCCCTCAGATACCAGCCCTTAGACTAGTTCTTCATGTTCTTCCTCTTGGGGTGGACAGATGGGGGTTCAATGTCAAGAAGGCAGACCTCTTTAATGCATCCGCACTTGGGAAGTCCGAACCACATCCCCCCCGAATCAGCGACAGGGAGACTGCCTTTTCTGTGAGTGGTCCCAGGGGCCCTGAGCATCCAAAACCCCTGCTCCGCCTCCCAGGTTCTCCCCTCTCCCTCCTCCACGCCCTCTGGTTGTGTCCCCTCTCCAAGATGACATTGTCCTCCTTCACCCGCCCCGGACCCAGTCTCCTTCATCCCCCAAATAAGACACTCACAGTCAGAGGATGTCACCACATTCTGTTTAGTGCCAATGAACACAGCCTGGAGCCCTCTCCAGCCTTACATCCCTCCCCCCTCCCCAGGCCAAGAGAGAGGCTGGAGCCTGGGGAGGGGGCTGGCAGTGGGCGCTCGAGCCCAGTGCCCATGTGTATATAATCTATAATATTTATATATATTTATATAATTCTCTCTGTAATATATGCCATAGAATCTCTCTTGGGCCTGGGAGGGGGAATGTCACATTAAGAAAACATGCTGAGACTGGCCGTAAAAGTGGATCTTCCCCAGACCTGGAAGACGAGCACGCACGGGCTGTGTGGGCGGGGGCGGGGCAAAGGTCGTAAATACATTCACCACGTTTCCCTCCTTACCCCAAGGATAAGAAGGAAGAGGGGCAGGGGGCAGGCGGGAGGGGAGGAATGGGAGATGTGGGTTTTCCTTAATAAACGGAATTAAAAATAAAAGTGCGCCCCCCTCCCCCCAGGAAAATCATTTAGCAAGAGCAGTTTCATTCACAATAATATAAACACAGCCCGGTCCCGGGGCTGTTGTAAATCGTGCTGCACAGCCTTTAACCCCAAAGGAAAAGCAACCCTCCCTCACCCCCAACAGCCTCTTCCAGCACATGCCCCTCCCCTCCCCCCAAATAGGCTATAAGCAAACCCCATGCACCCTGCCCCCAGCACCAGAGGCAGCTTCTCCCTCCAGAGTCCTAATAGGGTCCTGGGCCAGCTCCCTGGTCTTCTCCCTCCTCAGAGTGGGAGGGGAGCTCCTTGCAAATGCAGACCCCCAGCTGACCTCTGGTCTGCGCATGTGCCGGCCGCCAGCACTGGGGATGTGGAGCCCCGCTGGTGTCTGAAATCGCCTAGATTCCTTGACAGTTCAGTCATCTCTCAGCAGGGCCTGCCTGAAGGAGGGCTTCCTCCAGTAGGGAGGGAGGAAAGAGCTGTAGTTTCCTCTACCTGCCCCAACCCCTCAGGGCCCTGAGCAAAACCGAAATGAAAGAGCCCACCTGCCAGAGTGGATGTCCACCGCGGGCTGGGGGCAGAATAAGGGGCAGGAAAAGGAAGAGACTAAGAGGAAAAGATGGTATATCCGGAGGGCAGGTTGCACAAGGTGCGGAAACGGGCTCCCTGGGAGGAGCATGCAAAGCCCCAAGACCAGGAGTGCAGGGTGAGGGTACAAGGCCACTTCCCAGAGCTCCTGGTGCCCAACTCAGGTCATATGATTAAACACAAGGGACAGCTCTGGATGGGGTAAGCCCCTCTTCACCACCTGTGCTCGCCACGCCTACCGGTGTTTCCTCCAAGACTCGACCCCCCCTCCCCTGAAGACATGGGACCCCAGCCGGGGTTGCATTTCAGGACCACGTGCATGTGAACGTGTGAACGTGTGAACTTGATGCGGGGGTGGGGGGGAACAGGGTCACTGATGGACAGAAACACCACAATTCTACCTCCTCATTCCAAAGAAATAGACATTTGGGGACAGGGGTGGGGATAAGGTAGTTTGTGCCCAGGGTCTGAGAGAGATGACGTGCACCCTTCCTGGCAGAGGACAAAAGCAACAGAACCCCTGCCAACATTTGGGTAGAGCACGAGACCTTGGACCTAGAGCCTTAGATGAGGCGAGAGGAAAGGTAGGCATGAACGTCTTAGCTTCCCTCTCCTGCCCAGATTCTCCTCGGGCCGGGAGCCAGGGCACAGGGTCCCACCGTGTGCTCCACAGCTGCCACTTCTTTGCTCCGACCTGTCCCTGCCGTGAGGGTCATTTACAGAAGTGTGGGGGCGTTGTGTGCTGCAGACATAAGTCCCCACCGAAATGGACACTGGGTGAGGGAGGGCGCGCAGTGTCAGGGGTTTAGGCCTCACTGTAAACCCACCCTAGAAGGAAGAAGACTCTGATCCCCTCTCTGCAGGAGGCCCAAGAAGGGGCCTGGGAGGAGCTGAGGACGGAGAAAAAGGGGCTGAGTGTCCCCCCCGGGCAGGGGCCTGACAGCACCAGACTCCTCCCTCCACCCCACTCAACCTGAGTCCCCAAGAAGTTATAAAAATGTAGAAAAGGCAAAGAGAAAAGTGTAAACAGCTCCAGAGAATTTGGGGGTGGATGGAGGGAGGCACAGACCTCACGCTTCCCTGCCTGGCCGGCCACCTGCATTCTGTGTCACCCCCTCTGGGCGGGAGCTCCTGGAGCAGGGGATGGAAGAAGGCAGACAAAGGAAGCAAGAGCTGGAGCAGCCAGCCTGTTGGGTCCTTCCACAGACCCCTCGGACCCACCTTTCAGTCACGGGATATTCAAGATCCCAGAACAGGTGGCCAGGTTTATCCTTGGTCCCATCAGCGACTCTCCGGTCTCTGGGTGGGCCATATATAAAGACCCCTGTTAGTGCCTGTGTGTACCCCAGCTTCACGTCCACCTTCCCGGGGACTCCTGAGCTCAGAAGCTGAGCTACCCACCGAGGGCAGACTCTCCATCCTCCAAGGAGACGTGGCTTCCCCTACGCTCTTCGTCAAGCCATGTCCAACAGCCCCTGAGGTTTGCTCTTCACAGTAGGGTCGAGCTGGGACCACAGCCAGAGAAAACACGGAGTCGCGAAAAGCAAGAGTGACATGAAGAAGGGAGGTATTCAGACAGCCACAGTCAAAGCTCCTGGAAGACGAAATCAGGGCGTGGAAAACTGAGGCCTTGGTGACGGCCACAGGCCGCTCTGCGCTCCTGTCCCCAGGATACCAACTGGAGCTTCCGCATCACAGACCCAGAAGCCCGAGGCCAAGCCAAGTTCACAGCCATCTGGTTGCCTGGGCCTCAGTCCCCGGACCTGTGGTTTCTACAGCACAAGCCTGGATGGAATCCCAACCTGGCCCTACATTTTTCTGGCGAGGACTGGCGGCTCCTGGGTTCCTCGCAGTTTCTGCCGGGGCTTCGGCTGTACTGCTGGGGGAAGGGAGGGTACTGTTGCAGCCATGCCCCTCAGGCGGGAGTGGAAGGTAGGGCATCGAGTGGGAAGAAGCTAGTTGTTGGCCTCGCCCTCCTCCTCATCAAAGGACTGCACACCTGAGGATGTGACGTCAGACACCTTCCGGCTGAGAGCAGTGGACATCTCGGGGTCTTCTCGTGGGGAAAGTGACTCCAGGTCCCGGCATCCCGCATCCTCCTCCTCCTCGGGAGCCAATGGCCTCTTCTCCTCCTCCGCAGGGCCCCTCACCAGGTCCACCCTGCCCATCCCTGGAGCCCAGTCGCTGTCTCCTCCCAGCAAAGGCGGAGGCTCCTGAGCAGAGTATCCCAAAGCAGGTTGGGAAGGCCCCATTTCGTGCAAGCTTGGCTGCGAGTCATCAAACGCAGGGCCAAGATAGGAGCCTGTGGCCGGAGAGGCAATGAGGGACTGGTCGCTTGCTTCCCAGGCATCCGATGACCCCAGACAGTACATGCCCTGTGACACGTAGGAGTGAGGCCATCCATCCAAGGGGGCTTGAGTGAGGGCATCTGTGAAGAGAATCGTGGATGTTGGCAGGGGCGCACACTCTCCAAGGCAGTAACAGCAGCACAGAGAATCAAGGGTGAGAAATTAGGGAAGGAGGGGATTAGAAGCCTGAGATGAACAGAAAGTCTTAGAACAGATGAGCCCTGGCTGATGTGGCTCAGAGGCTTGAACGCCGGCCTGCAAACCAAAGGGTCACCAGTTCAATTCCCAGTCAGGGCACATGCCTGGGTTACAGGCCAGGACCCCAGCAGGGGAAGTGCAAGAGGCAACCACGCCATGTTTCTCTCCCTCTCTTTCTCCTTCTTTTCCCCTCTCTCTAAAAATAAATAAATAAATACTTCAAAGAAAAAAGAGAGAAAGAACAGAGACACAGAGATGAATACAGGTAGCCTACATAGTTGAGGAGCCCTCTTAGGCCTCAGGGGCTGGATTCTGGGATCATCCTTCCCTCACCTTGACTCTCCATCAACTCCTGGTAGTTGTCACTGTAGTTGCAGCCCAATGGCTCCTGGGCAGAGTTGACACTCATGTCCTCACCATCCATGGAGGACCAGGCCATGAGTGTGGCCTCAGAGATGGCGAACTGTTCCATGACTCCTGGGAGAGGAAACGTAGTCAGCACCAGGTGGCCCTCTTATGGGCCGACCTCGCCACAGGAGGTGGGGTTGGAAGGTCAGTCTCTGGCTATCCCGAAATGTGCCTCCTGAGGCTTCGGGGCACAAGTACCTGCGAGGAAACGCGCCTCCTTCTCGCCGTCGCTGAGGTCAGAGTAGGCATCGGTATCCCTGCGCACAGCCTCGTGGCTGTGTTGCGGCTGGATGGCGGGTGCCTTCCCCCAGCCCTGCCACTCGATCATGTGGGCCACCCGGCCTTGCCCCATGGCTGTGGGCTTCGTCACATGGTCCTTCATGCTTCTCGAAATCCCTAAGAGGCCAGACAATCCCCACATCCTCCAGAATACCACACAGTACCCATAACTCCCTGCTCCCCACCCCAGTCCCTGGGGACTCCACCCCTGGGGGCGGGGACAGGCTCCCCTAGGTTTCCTGATGGGAGGGCAGCCTGGAGGATGAGAGAGGCTGGACAGAAAGGACACACAGGTCAGGGACAGGGAGGAGCAGGGAGACTGAGACCAGGAGCAGGAAGCAGCCCCTGTCTGGACAGTCCCGGGTCAGGCAGTCTCACCTGAGAACGAGGACTTGGCCAGGGCGCCAATGCCATAGGCGTTGGAGTTTCGCTTAAGCTTTGGCAGAATGGAAGTGGTGTCCTCCATGGAGAGCTGGAAAGGGGAATGTGGGAGGAGGAACAGAGGAATAAGAGGGCACGGGATGCCTTTTATGTGGGGAGAAGTTCATGGTCTCAGGACGGACCTGAGCTGGGGCAGGTGATAGGGAAAATCACTATAGCCAGAGGTGCCAAGGAGGCCTATCCTCCAACCCCTCTTGAAACTGTGGGGGCAAGCAGAGCCTGGGGAGTGACCACAGCGCCTGATGAGGCGAGGGAGCTCTGTATTACCAGAGAACAGAAGGCAGAGGGGTCAGGCTGGGCTGGGGGAGCTGGGGAAGCCCGCACTCACATTGATGCCATCCCAGGAGAAATCGGTTCGGGTTTGCTGTGAGGAGAGAGAAAAGGGAGTGGGTATCCCAGGTACTTCGAGGAATACAGGAAGCCCCTCCCCCTTCCTCAGAGGGATTTCTGGAAGTGTGTGAAGAAGGGAGGGCTTTCTTGAGAGTAGCACAGGAAATTAGCATTTATTTGGCTTGTATTTGGAGGGATGTAGAAGAAATGTTCTCTCGGGGTGTCCATCTGAAGGAGGGTTTGGGGTGTTAGGAAGAGATTTCGAGGCTCAGGCCGCTTGGAGGCTTTGTTCATGATGGCTCTGGGGTTTTTCAGGGGTCTGCTGGTGAGGGGGGGCAGCTGGACCAGGCCTCACCTCCGCGGATGGCCGGTGGAGGCTGCTTCCGTGCAGCGAGCTGGTGCTGTCCATGTTGATTTGGTCGACATCCTTCAGGCCCTTCCAATCCACGGCAATCACCTCATTCCCTGAAGTGGCCAGAGAGTTAGGGGCTCCACCTCATCCCCCCCACCCCCGTGTCCCACCCAAAAGGCCCCTCCTGGTCTCAGATGCTGAGGCTGCCCACTGAGGCTGCCCTTCCAGACTCCCCCCTCCCCTGGGCTACCACTCCTTCCCATTGCCCATTCCTTCACATCCCTCCCTGCTCTCCCCACATCTTTGGTAGAGGAAGTCATACACTGAGCCAAAAGACTCAGCTCGAGCTCAACCGGGAGTAGCACACTCAGAAAAAGTGGTGTGTGGCCTTCCTTATTGTTGCTTCGCTGTAAATGGAAGGGTCGGTGGTTGGGTTTTAGCAGGAAAACTGTTGCCCATCCTGTCCTGACCAGTCCTCGAGGGTTTCCACGCACGAGTACACAGGAGCTATGCGTTGTACCTATTATGTTTCTACAGATCAGGTGGGACTTCTCTAGGGCTAGCTTCTCTGTGCCTGGCTATCTGGTTTGTGAGATGGAACGCATGGAGGGAACCCTCGGTAGGAGTTGGTGAACTGGATTGACGGGAAGGACGTGGAGAGAACGGAGGCAGGAGATGGGTATGTTTACCCAGAAACAGCGAGAGCAGAGGAAGCAAAGCGGGAGATGGAATCATCTTATCTGACCGCTGGCAGATATGCGAAGGGTGAAAGGGGAGCAGAGGGGGGACCACGGGCAGAGAGAAGGGCACTTTTTAGAACAGGCACCAAAAGAACAGGAATGGGAGGGGTTAGAGGGTTTCCAGAACTGGAGGGCCCAGAAGGGCGCTGATGGCTACGGTGACACCAGAGCTCCTGGTGAAGGGCGACAGACCCAGGGCGGGTGGTGGCTCCTGGGGGGCTTGGGGAAGAAGCACTTGGAGCCTTGCAGAGAGACCCACATCAGATGGCTGTGAAGCATCGGACTGGCCGGACCCCTTCTACGCAGAAAGTTTTATGACTCCAAATTTCGGGTTACGGACCGACTCTTGAGAAGAGGTGAGTTGACTGGGGTCTCAGGCCGGAGGAGGCATTTGGTGCACACCAACATAGCTCGTGCCACAGGCAGGGCTCCTGCTTAAGGGGTCCGAGGGACATAGGACCCCTTGGAAGAGGCCCCTATCCCAGTGAGATGGGCGGGACCAGAGGCTGTGGCCTGGGGAGAAGAGGAAAGAGGGACATCTGGGCAGAGAGAGCTGGAAAGGGGCAGGCAGGGAACAATCTCGGAGAAGGAACACGGGGCCGGCAAAGTGGGGGGGTGGACTTTGTAGAAGAGGGAGAGCTGAGTCAGAGCAGTGGGGGGCA
>PVKM010027127.1:0-18956 GCA_004027735.1 Carollia perspicillata | reverse complement strand
TGGGTAAGTTTAAGGTGCACAATGTGATGATTTGCTATACATATATAGCAAAATGGTTACCATAATGATGTTAGTTAACACATCCATCGCCTCCCATCATCATTAGAACTTTCTGTGTGGTAAGACCTTTCAGCATCTACTCTCATAGCAACTTGCAAGTATACAACACGGTCTTGTCAACTACCGTCACCATGCCAGCACCTTCTTATCTGTTGATTTTGAGATTTTTACATCAGTAGATCTTTAAAAATGCCTAATAGATTTTATTTGTCTTTTTAAGGCATGCTTTAAGTTGGGACTCTGTCTTATGCCCCTGATATGCTTGGCAAACCGGAATAATGCCTGCAATAGGCATATAATGCATCGTGGTTTAATGAGATGGTGCTTTGTCAAGAAAAAAGAAAGGGAGACTGACAGATACCACGATGTTAGAGATGCTTTCTTGTCTCCAGGTCCCTGACTCTCATATATACACAGAAATGGAAAATTACTATAATCTATGCTTTGTAAAATTGATCTTGGGAATCAAAAAGTATGAGCAAGTTTTAGCTCCAAGACTAATCACCAAGTTTTATGAACTAGGATGCAGTAGCGAGGTAATAAAAACACGTTCTTAATCAGAGCCAGAGTTTGCTGTGCTGTTTTAACAAAGCCAATTTTCGGCCCCCCTTTTTCCTTGTTTATTCTCTATTCAATGAAATCTCTGTTCTTTAATGTATTTTTCAATACTTAACTAAAGCATTAGATATGTAGGTTTTAATAAAACTGAAACTGTTCCTTTTCATTAAATTTTTATAAATACATCAAACTAATCAAACCAGTTAGTCTACATTCTTGGCAAAGCATTCCTGATTCTTGACACAAGGAAGTAAAAATACATAATATTATATATAAAGTAGGGTTGGATCAACCCTTATTGTTTGTTGCCATTTGAGAGCAAAGATCAGAAAACTCCTTTCAGTGTACACATTCTTTTTTAAAAAATAATTTTTAAAAGATTTTATTTATTTATCTTTTGAGGTGAAGGGAAGGAGAGAGGGAGAGAAATGTCAATGTATGGTTGCCTCACATGCGTCCCCTGCTGGGAACTGGCCTGCAATCCAGGCATGTGCCCTGACTGGGAATCAAACCACAATCCTTTGGTTCACAGGCCAGCGCTCAATCCACTGAGCTACACCAGCCAGGGGAGCGTTCATGTTCTTGTCGGCTGTGTTATTGATTCATTGAAGGTGACGCTAATTCTACAGACAAAGGTAAAGTTTTAGTGTCAGTGGGAAAGGAGAGATGCAGAAATATTAGTAGGTGGCCCTTCATGTCGTTTAAGAGTGGGGACCGAGGAAAGCTGTGGTGCAAGAGCGTTAGGTGTGGGGCGCTGAAGGAACAGGTGTGGCGTTCATTGCCACTGCAGGACAGGCCTCTGCTGCTGCGTGGGCTTGTCTGACGTGCAGCAGAATGACAAGACCATTTTATCCCTGTGGTAGTTGTATCCCAGTCTTTATAACATTGAACAAGTTTCATGGTGGCAGATACTCTCAGATGACCGGAACTATTTATGTCAATCATAGTTGTTTATTTTAAAGCAAAAATATACTCACTAGTAGTTTTTCATGCCTGCCTCCCAACAAATACACTCGTTTTTGGCCCCTTTCATTTAAGAACTCTGCATTTAGAAGAAATGTCTGACTTAAGGAATCTGATATTTGGGAACTATAGTTAACTTAATACGAATTTCGGTGGCAATTTGAAACAAGTTTAGAGATGTTTTGATGTGTTGTGTCTACCCACTGGCTACTAGAATAATATATTAATTTCTTATTGCTGATGTGATAAATTAAAATCGGTGGCATCAAGCAACATCTTACATGTAGTTCTGAAGGGATACGTAGTGAAAGCATATGTCCGTGAAATGCACACAAATGTGATCAGAGAAGGTTTTTCCATAATTGCCCCTAACTGAAAACGCTGCAAATACATAATGGCACACAAGTGGATAAACAAAGTATACTACTACTTAACAACATAAACTAATGATATGTGTAACTACATGGATGATACGTGTTGCTACATGGATACATCTCCAAACATTATGCCCATCAAACAAGGCAAGACAGAGGAGGGTACATGCTGTGTGCTTCCATTTATACACAGCTTTGGAAAAGGCAAAACTAACCTAGCCACAGACATCGAAGGGGGCTTTCACAGACTGGAGGCATGGGCTGGAAAGGACCCCGAGGCCGGTCCCTGCAGGAGCAGCTGCTCTTTGCATCGATGAGGGGCTGGGTGCGTGGGGACACACATTTGCCACAGCTCCTCGAGCCAGGTTTGTAAAATGTGTGCATTTTAGTATATACTAATTTTTCCTTACTAAGCAAATAAAAATAACACAAACTAAACATATAGCATTATTCTAATTTTATTTTAAATCATATAAGTAAATTCTGTTTTCCACAAATTACCAGAAATACATAAATTGATTTATGAGCAAGATTTATCTTCAAATGGTAAAATCATTGATATTTTTGTTTCTTTATAATTTTAATATTTTAAAAATTCATATTTTAAAATAAAGTCACTTCATAAATAGTGTAATCACAATTGTCTATTCTATGATATGAGCATTTGTATTTTTGATATCCAATTTATATTTACTTATTTAATTTGTACATTATTATTGATAGCATTCATTATATTAATTAATTTATCTTATTTTTATATTTATAACATTTTAATTTTATTTATTGTATATTTTAGTTATATTTTATTTTTTACTTACATGTTTATAATATATTACTCACTTTGTAAAATTTTACTTATTTATCATTTTATCCACATAAAGTTTATGGGAATCCAAACATAATTTATTAGTATAAGAGTTGTGTAACAATTAAGACCAACTAGTGAAGACTGTCTTGAAGAAATCAAGCTTTGATCCTGGGAGGCGTAGCGGAGCTCTTTACATGCTGGTTATTTCTAGGGCTCGTCTCCTTGTTTCCCTATCTTTATTTCCACTCTGTACGCTTTCAAGCACATGATTAGTTAGTTAAATTAATTAATTTCTTTTTCCTTCCTTTCCCCAGTCTCCCTTCTTCTTTTCCTGCCTCCCTCCTCCCTTCCTTCCTTTACAGCAAGCCGGCCAGCTATGCGCTTTGGGTTTTCGCGAGGTGAACAATCGCTATTTTGACAAGCCTTTTTTGAGCGTCTTCTTTGTGAAGTTAGGTGAGGTGTGAATGAAAGACAAACATGAACAAAACTGGTCCCTGTCTTCAAACCTTTCATGATTATTATCTGAAGATCATTCTCTAAAGAGCACAAATTATGTTAGTCATTTTTTTTTCAAAGGCATTACAATTTCATGGCCAACAGCTCTTAGTTCATGTACTTTGGAAGTACCATAGAATATAGTGGGGGTCAAATATTTCTCCAAATCACTTCCAGTCTTGACATGGAAATTCTTTCGTAGTTGAAATTTCAGAATTTGAATTTTATTGGTGCCATCAGTCTAAAATGTCTATGTCAAAGCTTTGGCATGATTTCTTTCCTGCTCTCATTCTGTTGGCTGCAGCTTCAAGTATATAAATATAGCTGTAATTTCCTATTTTTAAACAATAAATGAACAACCTCTTCCCTTTTTTTACACTGTATGATTTACAGCTTTCACTATGTGTGCTTGAACTAGATCACACACACCTAGTACATATTTCAACACCAAACTCATGGCTGCCTTTGCGTGCAGGGCACAGAGAGGTACACAGAAGTGAGCAAGGGTAAATGAGAGGGAGAGAGACAGGGAGAGAATACGAGAATGACAATGAATTAAATTTGCTGAGAATCTAAGGCAGGTGGCAAATAGCACACCTTAGAAAGCCAATGAATTTTACTACACATGGCTTTCAGCTTTCACTCACTAACTCCAGTTTACAGACAATTCCTCTTCCGAAGCAAATAAGGGCACCAAAATGTTGTGACCAGACACTGAAGTAGTTGAGGGAGTCAAACAATGACACGCAGAGGTAAGTGGGAACTCATTGGAAGGAAGTTAAGAAAGTAGGTAAATAAGTAAATAAATAAAGTTCAGTCACCGAAAGACATCTAGATCAGTGCAAATCTCTAAACACCTTAAAAGTCCCCAAGGCAATATTTTCTAATATGAGATCACAATTCATGTTCATAGTAAGCACTTCAACTATCAAAAATGTTTTTACATTTTAGATCTTCTTTTGAAGAAGGAATGCAATTATAATAATTCAGTGTATATATTTTTCCTCCCCAATAGTTAATAGTTTAAGAATTTGATCACTGAATAGGGAAAATTCCATCAATCTAGACAGACTTCTGTGAAATACTTTATTTTCTAATTACTGTAAATAACATAGTGACTCACTTTTCCTGGGGTCTAATCCTATGCATTTCTTTCTTTCTGGATCTTGTCCATTTAATTGCTTCCTCCTATTAATAAGATTTTCTTAATTAAAGGCACTGTTCTAAGTACCAATACTCAGGAAGACTTCCCTTTACCGTGTATTGGGGAATTGCTTTAAGTTTACCATACTTTGTCATCTTTAGTGCCAGTAATTAGAAGTTCTTACCATAAATACTGTATTCTAAGTTCACAGTCAAGAATATGAGTTGATCATATGATCTTCCATCTGTAATGTTCAGTTTCAATTACTCACTTAAGGTTTTGTTAATTCATCCAATTTTTCTGAATGACTATAACATTTCTTGGCTATTGATACTATGAGTGCTTCTGAAATCCTGAAACTTAAATGCACAAGATTATATAAGTCTTTAAAAACATTACCTGTTGTCTGTCTTTTCCTATTATAATTCTTTAGGCAACACCAAACTTGATTACAATTTGGTTTCCATTTACATTTGGTGGCTTATTATTTAGGGCTCTTCTTTTCTTTTTTCTTTTGTGTTTTTTTCCAGGTCATTCTAATCCATTCCTCTTTCTTCTGTTAGCCCCAGCTGTCCTTCCCTACGAATACAGTTTTGGTGAGATGCCCATCAGGGTCCCCTTGCCTTTCTAAGCTGAGAGGTGATGAATGCCTCAAAGACCAACGTCTAAATTAGCAAAAACGAGTCATACAGGAATGTGGGGGAGATTCTAGATTCTATGCTATCCACCAGAGTAAGGACTGGTAATAAAGTATTTTTTCTTTATGTGCTAAAATTAGGTCATTATCTTTGAGTTATTCCCATTCTCTTCTAGTGCAAATGGCTTCTTTCTTGTGAGAAAGAAAGCTGTCTGTGACAGCTACTGGCTCCACCCCCTTTATTGTTTATGTCCCCTGGGACAGACATAAAATCATTCCCATTGTGCATATATTAAACCTTAAAAAAAGTAAATGGCCTTATGCTTGAGTCCCACCATCATTCTTGAATCAGTCACAGAGTTTGGAGGAAAGAAGCTTATCTGATTGGCCAGCCTAGAGCACACCCCACCTATGGGAGGAGAGAGGCAGAGTAGCATGTTTGCCTGCCCTCTCACAGCTGCATGGTGGAAGAAATTTGGAGATGATTGCCAGTGTCCATTACAGGGAGTATTTCAAGGTACTATTTTACTATAAACCTGGCTTTATTTGTAAATTGAACACACAAATTCTACAGTTAAAAAGTGCTATATTGTGTCAAGTGCCCATCTTAGACCTGTAACTTTGTAGTAAATGTCTTTCTTTTCTAAATGGAACATGGTAAATTGTCACCCTGACTGTAAGTTGATTTAAAAAAAACAAACACACACAAGTCCATTCATAGTGCCTAACCATTACAAGTAACAACACATAAACAAGGAACATGAAAAATCAAGATCACATAAGAGCAGAAGCATTTCAACAGTAGTGAAATCTATTCTAAATCCATTAGCAAAGCTTCAGTAGGCACCAGTAATGAGTTTTGCAGCACCTAGGCCAGAAACACCAAACAAGCTGCTAGTTCACCATACAGGATTCATTAATCATTTATGTTGCCTGCAAAACTGGTCTGATAAATGGACCAAGCAGGTAGTGGAGGAGAAGCTGACCCATGGAATTTTCAGACGTGATATCCTCACAGATGTTAGCCACCAGTGGCTGTGGCTATTGAAGAGTGTTGATACAAAAAGAAGGAAAGGTTAGGAAAAATGACTGAATAACTCTAGTCGGACACATGTTTCTCCACTTAAGGTACCTAGTGAAATGGCCAGAAGCTTAGCGTAAACCTTCCCTAGAAGCTCTCTTCTCTGCCTCTCAAATCTGATGTTCTGGGTTCACCAGGCACCTCACCACTCGGTAAACCACAGTGTTTCCACTGGCCACCGAGTTCTTGCAGAGAGCGGGCATCTGGGTTATTCCTGCGCGCTTCACGCACCACCCGTTGATGTAAGTGCTTACCTAGAGTCAGACGGGCTCTGCTCCATGTTCTTCTACCTTGGATATCTTCTGGTGCCCCCCTCAAATTTACTCTCTGTCTCCTTTCCTACCTTCTTCCGTTCTTCAGGGAGCTGAACTATAAGCACTTACTTGTCGGAGGGCCTCCTTACTTTCCAGCTTTTCCTGGTTTCAGCCAGTGAGAATCACTGGCAGGGGATTAAAGAGGAGGACGCGTTGAGTAGTATAGTCCCAGTTCCCTCCCTGTAAGATCACGTTTGGGCATCCTATGCCCCAAATTCTTTCTGTGGTGGGTAGTCTTCTCATTGGGTTCCGATAACCACACCCTGTCTTTGCTTTCAGGGCAACGGGTATTAATGGCGCTCAGTTATTGTCAGCCCTAGTGCGTTACATTCTATCTGTGTTTCCCCCACTTTGCCCACGTTTTTGTTCATAATCCCTTTAAAGAACTTGCCTTATCCATTCTCTGTGCACCAGCTGTTTCCTGCCAGCACCGTGACTAACGTGCTGGAGAAACGCATGGAGTGTGGGTGCCAGCAGGGGATAGTCCCGGATGCAAATCTTGACTCTATCATTTTCTATGCTGAGAGGAGAAAGCCAAGTATCTATGGTATGTTTTCAAATCCCAATTTCTTCTTTATAAAAATGTGGGTAATAATAAATTCTACTTGATAGGCACACAATCTGCTTCTACCGCCACAGGGAGAATCAATTATTCATAGCTTTTCTGTTTAACGCAGTGCCTGGCACATACTTAATGCTCATTATGTTTCGGTAAATGAATACATTATTTTATGAAGCAGAGACAATATTTTCTCACACAGATACACTTCCTGGTAGATTTGGCAGTCATTAATCATATAAGTCCTCCACAGCCTTTAGGAAGAATATTTCTCGAGTGAGAACCGGCTGAGCCCCATCTGAGGAACTCTCCCTAGTGCCCATCCCATTGGCTGAGCATGCACCCTAAACTCAGTCATGCAGAACTGAAGTGAGCGCAAATGAAAGGTCACAAAATGGGATGTGCAGGTGTGTGTTATTTCGGTCTTAGAGCCAGGTGGGCTAGGGTTTAGAGATGATCTGACTTCCCAGTCAGTTAGACTTACTGTAAATGGCACATTTGCTAATTACTCTGAGGTACTCCATAGTGACATTTAAAATTTGCTACATAACAGTTATATAACTTTATATTATACTTACTGTATACCAGGCTTGTTCTATTTGCCATATATATATATGGCATATATATATTTGCTATATATATGTTCTCTATATATATTTGCCATGTATGTATGTTCTATTTGCCACATATATGGTATATATACCACATATATTTGCTATACATATATATGTATACATATGTACACATACATATTTGCTATATATGTATGTTCCATATATATTTGCCATGTATATATGTTCTATTTGCCATATATATGGCAAATAGTGTATGCACACACACACATACTATTACCCTTTGAGGTAGTTACCCTTTCATTATCCCCATTTTACAGAGAAGGAAACTGAAGCACACAGAGGTTAAGTAACTTGTTTAATGTCCCACAGCCAATACACAGTGAAATCAGAACCCGTACACTTTACCAGCTTATAGTGCCTGTAGCAGAGACAATGTTATGTGTTCACTGTAACTTTTCCTTTTCCAGATCACAGACAAAGGCTACATTTCCTAGGTTGCCCTGCAACTAGACAGGGCCTAAGGACTGAGTTCTGGCCAGAATAAAGTAGGCAACCACGAAGTAACCCCTCCCCCTTCAAGTCTTGGCCTGTAAAAGCATCCTGTGCAGTCTTCCAGCTTTCTCTCCTTGTCTTCTGAGGCAACCTTGAAAGCCAGGGGTTCCTCATGGGACCACTCTGAGATGGAGAGGCTGCCCAACATTTACAGCCATTATGGGAATGAGAAATTAGCTTTTATTGCATGAAACCACTAGGATGTGAGTATACATTTACTTGTGCATACCTTAGTCTATCCTGACTAATAAAGAAATTGGTATTTTGCATTAAATTGCTTTAAAAAGAGCTATAATATACAGTACTGGCTGCACTGTCAGGTAATAAGATAGTCAACCTCAGAGGCTGGGATATATGAGAACCTAGTTATCCATTTTATACTTTGGAAAAGCAGCTGGAAAAACTGTTGCCTGTGGTAACTTGGGAGACACAGGGCCTTCAACTTGCAATGCATAAATATGACAAAAATACTAGCATCTATTGGTTATCATTGGCTGCCTTTAGCAAGGTTATTTATAAAAATCAGAAAAGCACTGGCCAGTATATAAGTAGAATTGAAAGAAAGTAGATAGAATCCAGAAATTGGGGTCTTTCTATGTTAAAAGATATGAAGTAGTTAGAGGTGAGATATTAGAAGGTATTTAAAAAAACTTCTAATAAAATTTCTTAGTTGAATGACATGATCTGGGATGAAGATTAGATGAAGAATTTAGGCTTTCCACCTGTAGTTCCAGAGAATCTTAAAGAAATGACCACTGACTGAAGACATGGGTTAGGGAAGGCATGAAGCAAGGGAGCAGAAGAATATAGCAAGTTTGAGAATTCTTTCTACCAGAGAATTTTTGTGTGGTTGCTGGCATGTGGGACCAAAAGCAAGATCAGAAGCATAGTAATTTTCAAAGAGATTGCACTGCTGAAGAAACCACAACTCTAGTTTAGAAAAATATTTTGACTAAAACAATCTTTAGGGTCCAAACTTTTGAGGAAAAGAGTCAGGCTTCAAAGGCTGTTCAACCCCCAAAGAAGCCACGGTGTCTAACACCCACATCAGACGTGGCCACGGAGAACAACGAAAATGGCTGATGGCCTTGTCAAATTGCCAGGTATAATGTGTCAATTCGACAGCAAATATGTTACTTTAAATGATATAAAAGCCCTTTTCACCTCAAAAATGTCAACCTGATAAGAAAAATAGACAATACAATCACCCTGGATATTACAACAATTTAAAATACCTCATGGCAGTTGCTCCTTGGAAAACGATGATGGCGAGTTCCTCATTCCAAAAGTGTCTAGTAACTGTCCAAACACTCAGGGCAGCTGAAATTTCTGTCAACGTGCAAGTGGCACTGGAACAATAGGATTGATTTCCGGCCAGCACTCTGTCCCCGTGGTCTTCCCCAGGTCTGGTTTCACGAAGCACGGCCTTGCTGATTGGACTGAGGTACTTGGAGCAGCGTGCCCAGGGGCAGAGTGCACAGGAGAAATATCGCCTGCATTTCTCTACTCCCAGTCTGACTTAAACGCCTGGTAGACACAGTGTTTTATATTAAAATAAACATATAACAGTGTGGATTCGATTGTGACATTTAGATGAATTTTTGAGATAAGTTAATGGAGCTGCCAATATATTTATTTTCGCAGCATTGACATACTTCAGCTGCCCCGGGCTGAATCACTCGGCAGGAACAAGTTTGTGAGTCTAAATGAACCGAGCAAGTGGGAGATGAGAGGGAACAGGAGGAAACAAGGGGTGTGGGAGGCAGCTTACAATTTAATTAGATGAATATTGCTATCTCCTGATGCTTATATATAAAATCCCACTAGTCTCTGGCCACTGGGTAGGACAAAATTCAGGCCTGAGATGTCTAAGAATGTATGTTCCAAGAAATTGTGATGTATGATGTCTCCTGGGCAGGATGAAGTGGGGCGATGATGGCCCACTACGCCCTTTACCCTATTTATTTCCTTCCCCTCCTCCCATTTAGCTCTTCATTCAATTTAAATTAACGTAAGTCAAAACAACATGACTCTATATAAAACTTTATTTCTAGATGGACAAAAGGAAGGAAGAGAGAAAGAATGAGAGAAAGAAAAAGAGAAAGAAAAAAAGAAAGAAAAAGGAAGGAAGGAAGGAAGGAAGGAAGGAAGGAAGGAAGGAAGGAAGGAAGGAAGGAAGGAGAAAGAGAGAAACAACCGGAATAAGTACCCCCTCCATCTCATGCATTCTCCTGCCACTGTGGTGGGCACAAGACCAAGACCACGACCAAGCTCCTTGGGCACAATAAAAGGTCATTTAGTCATAGCCAACAGGGCACATTGTATTATTCCCGGAGTTAGTGAAGTGGAACAATGAGGATCTGAACTTGCAGGTGACTGTGCTTCCTGTCATGGGATGAGGATCTGGAGGATGTCACCAAAGGCAAGGAGAACCCAGAGGAGGCAGAGCCCTTTCAGCCCTGGCTCCAGAGGAGCCACAGTCTAGCCGTAGCCCCACCAGTCCCAGTCTCCTTCACTGCTTCCGTGAGTCTGAGTGGAGTTTCTGTTTCCTGCCATTCAGAGGCTCTGGGCTGAAGCAGTGCACAGGAGAGCCACAGGCCCAGAACTGGTGTGTGTGGGGGGGGGGGGCAATGGGGAGACTCATTTCTACAGTAACTGTTACTTGTGCAAATAACCTTTTTCTAGATTGAGCTGATTGTGACAGAGACTAACATTCTGAGCGAGGCCCTGCGCATTAAGTTTGATTAAAATTTAAATAGACTTACAAAAACCAACTTACTGGTAAACTTTTTTGGAGAACACACAAATATAATTAACATCAAAATTATAATATATCATTAGATGGTATATTTAATATGTGACTATATGATCATTAATAATGCATTATTAACTATTATAATGTGACATTAATAATTATATGAATTATAAAGTTTTATTTTATGTATCTCACAGGAGAGTCCTCAAAGACCTGCGATGCCAGGATACGTGAAGGAGTGGCCTGCACTCTTGAAATACTCCCAGCCCCTTTTGCTTTAGGAGTTTAGAAAGCTCCTAAAGTCAGGAGTCACATCCCAGTCCTCTCTTGGTATCTGTCAGAACTGTCTCTGAGGACTTGGTAGCTCCTTCTTTGCCTAGGAAGAAGTGTGTAGATATTTTACAAAAAGTCCCTACAACCAACGCAGTTGTCAAAATTTCTCCTGACCCCACCTTCTATTTTTCAGTAAAGCTCTCCTGTCCAGTCCGGGGCTCAGGTTCTAGTGTCTCACATCTGGTTTCCACCATTCGGCCTGACTTCTTACTCTGAGGCTGTAATAGGACTTCCCATACTGATCCTTGATGTCCAAAGCTTGCTGTCTTCCCAATTCCAAAGCTCTTCCAACTTCCTTGTTTATCCTCCTTCCCCAAAGCTCTAGTATGGCAGCATCAGGGCCTCTGCTCGTTGAAGAAGGCCATTGGATTTCAGTCCCAGTGCTGTGCATTGTGTGCCCTTCCATTCCATCTCTGTCTGGCTCCACTGTGTTCAGGGACTCAGGCGGCTGAATTTTATTGCCTATAGTGAGTGGTTCCTTTACCCTGTGGATTCTGGCTGAGACTGACCAATGGGAAGCACTAGTGGAAAAACAGGTTACTGGAGGAGTCAGCTAATGATCCCTTGGCTTCCATCCCTGGCTGGCACAAAGTTGTTTTCTTACTTCTAAGGCCACAGCTGCTGTCAGGGAGCTCTCACCTGTGGCTCTCTCCAGGTCTGGTAACCCACCCCTCCCATTGGCCCTTCAGGCCCTACTGTTTTTGCCACCTGCCCCACCCCCCACCATGCTTCATCACTCCTTAACTCTGCCTACACCTTCCTAAGAAGTTTCTCTTTTCCAGCTTTCTCAATTACCTCATGTACACGGGCCATCTCTTTCCTGTAAAGACCTTGCCTAAAACACACCCAGTTCCTAGAACTCTGCCCCGCACATGGTAGGACTAGGGAGCACCAGGCAACCTTGAATTCTCTTCTTAGATTCACCATTTATCTGGTAGTTACTGAGAAACATGCCCTGGTTGCTTACCACATCTTGGACACTTTGTCTTGGCCTTTGTGCTGCAAAGATGAATATGTGTGGTCCTCATCCTCAACAGAAAATGACATGACAGGGACACGTAGAGCTGTGCTGGGACAGAGCTGTGGAAGAAACTCCCGAGGACCTTTGAGGAGCTGAGAGGTGTGGGCTGTGTTCCACTAGATGAGTGACAGCTCGCTAAGCAGACGGCATGGAACAATACGTGAAGGCAACATACACGAATCAGAAAGATGAACCTGTTGTGGAAAGTTCTGGTACATGTGTAGATGTGGAGGTGTGTACCTGGGAGGAGATGGCAAATGCTGAAAATGTGGGCAGAAGCCACAGTGCAAAGACTGCATATTCATTCATTAAATATCGAGGTTTTATGGTGTGTTTCATTATGAATTTGTAGCTTTATTGTGCTGGACCATAGGAGTAAGAAACAGGACTGGAGGCAAGAGTTCTGTGACTATATAACTACAAAAGTTAGGCAACTACTGGCATCATGGAACATGTGATGTTTTATTCTTAAATCAAATAAAAACAGCATATTCTGTTACATATATCACAGTAATAAGTGGGGAAGAAATGAGTCATTTTCAAACTGCCGGGGACCAGTTTTTCAGCCTAGAATACCATTTCTACGGCACAGGGACCTGAATGCTTTCAGAATCCCACACAAAGGACTTGCTGTGCTCTCCAGTGGGCCCCCCAGGCCATGCTTCTCTGCAGCAGTCCTCACGTGCCCTTCAGGAGGGGGCCCCTGTGCTCTCCATCTTCCTGTCCAACGTCACACTCCAGCCCAGGGGCACGTTGCTGCAGCCCAGGGGGCCCCATTATGTCATTTCTCTCAGCCAGGGCAGTTGCTTCTCAAGGTTCTTTTAAAAAAACGTCATCTTGTTGGCTTCTAGTATTTTCAAACACAGCCCCGAACACTGTCTCTACTAGAATCATTTCCTTTCTATGAAGATGTATTTTTCTTTGACTTCTGAGGGACAGGGGGGAGAAAGGGTAGTCTTCACAATTTTTGAAATATCTATTTGGTCCCTTTGAGAAATGGATGAAATCTTCCTAAATCTAAAATGCGCCTCTGACTGTTGGAGGGGCTGTGAAACACACAGTAATGTGCTTACAGTTTTTCATCATTTACACCATCCATCCATCCACACGCACATTGTACACACAGCTGGTAAGCCCAGGGAAGCTGAGTTGTGAGAGGTCACATAGAACATGAGTCATGAGTCAGAGCAGAAACTCGGGAACTTCCAATACGCCCATCACTGTGTGGTGTGGCCAGACAGTGCAGTGGTTAGCCACACAGGCACTGGACTGACTGCACTGCCCATGCCGGAGTCCCAGCAGGCTGACTTCAGGGATGTTACTTAAGTGCTGTGCCTCAGTGTGCTCATAGGTAAAACGGATGTTATAACCATATGTGCCACACAGGGTTGATTTGTGGATTACATCAAAACCACCTATAAAATGCTTGCTCAGCACGGCACAGTTCTATCAGTTATTACGGTTGTTTTGATTGACAATGTCCAAACTCCATTTTTGATCTCATTGTTTTAATGCTCCTTGAAGGGCAAGCTTCCGGAAGAGAACCTACTTCTGGGAATTATCCCAAGAAGCTTGAAGTACCAATTTGAAAGAATCTGTGCACCCTTATGTTTATAGCAGTGTTATTTACAACAGCCAAGTTCTGGAAGCAGCCAAGTGTCCACCAGTAGATGACAGAAAAGCTATGGTACCATGTGGTGCATTGTGGTGCAATGGAATACTATGTGGCCATAAAAAGAAGAAAATCTTACCTTTTGTGACAGCATAGATGGACCTGGAGATTATTACGCTAAGTGAAATAGTCAGAGAAAGACAAATACCACATGATCTTGCCTAAAGGTGGAACCTAATGAATGAGATAAACTGATGAACAAAATAGAAACAGAGGCATTGATACATGGAGCAGACTGACAGCTGTCAGAGGAGACGGGGGAGGGGGGACTGGATGAAGGAAGGTGAAGGGGTGAGATAGAGAACACACATGCATAACCCATGGACCCAGACAACAGTGTGTTGATGGCCAGAGGGAAGGGGGAGTGGGGCCTGGGAGGAGGGGGACAATGGAGGGAAAGTTGGGGGCATTTGCAATAGTGTCAACAATAAAAATAAGGGGAAAAATATTATCTAGGTGTGCCATCTCTCCGCCTACTGCAGCCCATCTCCCCATCAACCCAGCTCTACTTTGTTTTCATTATAACAGTGACAAATCTGTAGCCAACCTGGGCTTTGCTGAGCATCAGGTGTAGGTCACCAAGAAAAAATAAGGCAAGGGAACAGTTGCCAGGTGTCAAAGCTCACTCATGCACAAGCACAAGAATATACTCCTTCTTATGCGGAAGTGGTGTGGGTGAGTGTGCACATGATATAGGAACTTTTTGTCGCATCACAATGAGTCAGGCAAATGGATGTATAAATGTCCCTGAAGAGATGCACCTGTGTTCCTCTTCAAGAAAGGGCCATGAGGTACTTTTACAAAAAATCCCCTTGTCCAACTTATTTCAGTATATCTTTGGAGAGCTATTGTGTTGAAGAGGAAGCAGGTGTGAAAACAGAAAAGTTTTATAGATCCCACTCTCCAGAATAGATTAAATCTCGGGTCTCAGTGTAGTGGGCATGATATTCAATGAACCCAAGGGCAGTCCTGCCCATGAGGTGAGAAACCTGATCAGTCTTCTTTTCCACTGTGTCTCCAGCACTTATCATGCTGTCTCTTACCTTAACACATGTTAAGTGTTCCACAAAAGTCTCTGATAAACTAATGAGTTAATGAACTCTATTACCCACCTATACCAGTTGTTCATCCTACAGGCTTCATGCACCTGGACTCTGATTTTGACTTCACTGTCCCACTGGCCCTGGCCACCTGCCCTGAACCCTCTCAGTGGTTTCTTACCAAACCATCTACCTCTTAACAGCCTCCTCCTCTGGGGCTTGAGATGCCTGCCATGACTTTGAATACTATTCATACTCTACATCCGTGCCTCTCATGCTTTCATCAACTCAAAATTTGAATTCAGGGGATGTGGACCATACCATTTAGGTTTAGTGAAACGCATATAACGACAGCGCCTGGGGAACCAGTCCCATAGTGAGGATGGTGCTCCCTAGCCCATTTGTACCTTATTAAAGTTATCAATAGCGAAAGGCAGGACAATGTGTAGAAACTGAAGAGAAGCTCACTCTAAGGAAAAACCTTCTAATGAGGTTAGCAAGTTACCTAAAACATGGACTTCAAATAGGGACCGCATTACCACCTGTTAAGGGTGCAGTAAGAGAACACCCAATGTTTATGAAAAGATTTGTGCGTACAAAATCCATGGCAAATTTCTTCCTTCCCTTTAATCTCCGTTTGAAACAACATGACTTTCCCCACTCTGATTTTAAGGGACTTAGCTTGATGCTGAAGACCTTATGATCTCAAGGCAATACAAGTCACTGATTTTATTTTTAAATTAAAAAATATTTCTCTTATGTAATAAACACGGGTTCAGATGAAGTGCATCTTAGAAAAAGTGTGGATGGCTAGAGAATCAATCGAATTCAGTCATGAACCTCAGCTCTAATTCACTTCAGCAGCACACTTGGCAGTTTATTTACTGCCCTAAAGATGAAATTTTATCTAGAAAAGAAGATAAAAATGTACCTCTTATGTATTCACACACGTGTATAACGTATATATACACATATATGCATATATAATATATAAATACTGTATACATGTTTTTATATATATTAAAATGTGGCTTGTTTCTTCTCAACATGCAGCTGACAGCAATGTCTGCTTTATTGTATTCATATAACATGTCTGGCCTCATTGTGTATTACCTCCTTAAAATGTCATAACACCCTGTGAGGAAGAATTATACAGATTAGCAAAACAAAGTTAGATTGTGGAAAATATTTCCCTATGAGGGCTGGTAAGTGGCACTGTTGACACTGAACTTCGAGGCAGTCGTGACACCAGACCTAGAGTTTGAATTTCAAAGTGGAGCACTCAAACCCACGTTACCCTGCGTGGAATCCAACCGGGATTCCCTGCAAACCTTTTGTCTCAGTCTGTTGTTGACGCAGTGGTGCTACTGTTAGCTTAACCTTTCCTATTCCACAGATATTTTATTGTTGCAAGAAATGCAATCTAGAGAGCTGAAAATTAATTTGGTAATAATCAGAGCAACTCCTATTTGGGTAACACAGATCTAGGTAGAAATTAAAACTACATTTTAAAATTCCAGCCATTTTTATGGGTGAGTTGTCCAAAATATAATCCATGATTGTGATATTGCTCTCAATACAGAATGTGCACCTTTCTACAGCGGCTGGGCTATGACACTGGGCGTAAGCTGTCTCCTCTCGTCTGGTTATTGAATATGCTGCTTTGATGTGGCAGTGTTGTGAGACTGTAAAAATAGCTTTTTTAAAAATTTTTGTTCCCCTGGACACTTTATATCATCCTTGGGAAGTACCCAGATACGTTCCTGAAAAGTTGAGTATAAGTTCAACTTTTGAGAATAAAATCAACTTTAAATGCTAGTTACTTAAGAGAATTCTCTAGTAAATTCCTTTATGGGGAAAAAATTATATGCTTATTTGGGCAAAATCTTGATTTTTATATATCTGCTTTGCTCTGCCTACATCCATAGTGACCTGCAAAATCATAGCGTGGCTGTGCTAAGTCAGCGCCCCAACACCTTCGCCGTGCATAGACATTAGTGAATAAAAAAGCGAGCCAGTGAACACCACATTTGTTAGGCAAGCTTCAGAATCCCCAGCATCTCTGTTAATGGACCCTAATCTTTAACTTTGGGAGATAATCAGGAGACGTTATCAGAGCCTCTGCTATCATGAGGGAATTGTGCATGAACTTCCATTCGATATAGGAACGATAAACAGAAACTGGAGAAAACACTGGCGTGGCAGCTGCAGTCAGCAGGCTGGAGCCCTACTTTTCCCTCAAATGACCTAATTTTGGGAAATTGCATAGCTTCCCCGGGCCTCAATTATCTTCATTGGGAAAATGGCAGTAAAAATGTCTGCCCTTTGTACTTCCCAAAGTTTATCAAAATCACATGAAATATGATATGTGAAGGTGTTTATTTTCTAAAGCACAATGCGGGTTTCATAATAAAACTGATTAAGTGTGTGGTGCCCTCGACCTTTCTTCCAGGCGAGGTGGAAGGATGAACCCTATTCTTTGAAGCTTCGTCATCTTCTCTTGGAAGCACTGGCAGCAAAGAAGAGCCATGGATAAAAATGTTGTTGTTATTATTGTAACAATCATAATAGAAATAACAACAGCACTTATAATACATACAACAAATAGTCCTATCTGGGGGTCTCTGAACAAACCAGAATGTGGCTCCCCACGGAGATCCTAGACAAGGTTGGCTGTCCATTCCTTCTCTCCTCTCTTCTTTTCCCTTTCTTTTCCCCCACGTGTTTCTAGATTCTCGTTCCTCATGTTCCTGGCTGGCAACCTACCCAAAGATAAAAGTTTTGATATGGTGTTCTCTTTGCAGTTTTTATTAAACTGCCCTGGCTTCCACATTCATGTGCCACAGGCTCAGAAGTCTGAATGAGCAACTAGCTTATTAACCTGATGAGTGGCGGACATGGAAGGCATTCCCGTGATTGAGCTGAGCTGAATGAGGTTATTAATGGGAGAGCTTGACTTTGATGTCACTGTGTCCTAATGACATTCAATACGGTTAGAACCTTTAGCACTTTCCCCAAGAAGTGAGAAACATAAAGGTTATGATTTCAATTTAGGTTAAAAATTGATTCGATGCCAACTTTTAAAAGTATAGAGATATCTTCTCAGGTTCCAGCTCTCTGATATCTCTTGAAATATCAGAACATATAGTGACATTGGGTCCTTCGTGGCAGAAAACAGCAGCCACTGAGGAGCAGCTGGTTCCTTTAGACGGGCAAGCTGTTTTCAGTGCACTGGGATCCCCACCTGTCCCGCCTCACTCATTTATGTCACCTGCATGGCCCTGTAGTACTGGAGTATGTGACCCTCATTAAACTCACAGAAATAACCTAATTAAATCCTGTCTCATAACCGGTTAGTCATGGGTGAAATCATGAACAGATGGTTTAAGGTGAACATATGTTGTTGATCTGTTTCCCTAAGTTCATTAACTGCTTTGCCAGCATTTCAAACAGTCTAATCATATGCCTCAAACTATAACTGGAGCTGCAGTTTAAAAGTGAATAATCTAGAGTTTTTGTTGAACTGTTTATTTTTAGATTCCAAATGAAAGCTCCTTAGAGGTTTGACCTGTAGTTCAAAGTAGAATGAGACCAGCCCAGTAAATGTGAGTGCTAGGCATGTTCCCAGCCCACAGTTGACATATTCCTGTGATGTCAGAGCACTAGAAAGGGAATCTTTGCTGTGGGGTTTTTACAACATACAGTTTTGAAAAGTGAAGGTCTTCCTGCAAAATGTCACCACATATGAGAGGTAGGGAGAAGGGGACTTAAAGACTTGATGTTAGTGGTGCCTGGAAGATTCTAGAGTTTTCTGAAGGCTTCATAAACCCTATCCATCATGTCCCATGCCTAAGGGAGGAAAGTTGATCCAAGTAAACCTAAGACAAGGAAAAATGGAGCCATATTAATAGGAGGGAGCAATTTAGCAGGAGGATTATAAATATCATTGTTTGGGAAAAGTTCCCTTTTCATCAGATGAGAGAGTTAATTATCTGAGGGTCTGGGATTATGTTGT
>PVKM010027126.1:0-18925 GCA_004027735.1 Carollia perspicillata | reverse complement strand
TACCTGTTATCCCCCTCCCCCTTTCCCTCTGGTTACTGGAGTAAGCTAATTATTGAAATAGCTGTTAAACTTATTAGAAATACATTACCTAGAATCTCAGTGATATTGCCCAGTTTTAGAAAAGGAAAGACAGAAGTGTCTGGAATGAACATGAGCTAGTATGTAAGGAGACATGGACTGTTTCAGTTTGTAAGATATATTTCTTTTAAAATTTTGTGGTATAACAATTTCACTTACAGTGCCCATGCTACCCTTAGTTATGACCTTTTAATGTTCTTTCCCTACAGGATAGGTTCTGGTAAAATAGTTTTCTCCTGAGGGCAGGCCTTGCTGAGAACAGAGTGCTCTGGCCCCTTTCAAAACCACTCCTGTTCCCCCGCCTTGCCTGAAGCGCAAGGGGATTTTTCTGCTATTCACTGTAAGCATCTGGTAGAATTCCTGGAAGTAAAAGTCACAAAAGTTAGGGGCTTCTCTTGTCTGAGTCCCCCTGGAGACTTGAACTCTCAGAGTGTCCACAGAGAACCTCCAGCAATTTGTTAATTACAGCTCGAGTTTTCCTCCTCCAGCGCCGGTTTCCGCAGAGGTTTCTGTTCGGGTAAGTCGTGATTGTCTGTACTTGCCCATCTGCCTCTCCAATTTTGGGGTAGTGGTTTGCCTCGTAACCTCATTTTTCTGAAAGATCTAAGAGGGGTTGATTTTTCAGTTTGCAGCTTGTTTGGGAAGGACCGGCGATGTCTAAGCTCGTTATATACCAAACCCTTATGTTTCACTTCTAGGAGAAGGAAACGGGTAACAAAATCCATACATCAAGCTGGTTTAAATCAACAGAGAAATTATTATTATAATTCTGCTACAGATGGGAAACAAAGGGATTAATTAGACAGCAGTAGGCAAATCTGTACTTTAAATAATCTATAGCATTAACATTGCACTTCAGACTTTTCTAGAAAAGTGAAAGGGCACTTATGGAATTTCCAGCTTTTTAAAACTGGAATACACATATTTCAGATAGTTGTCATCTTAGAAGCCATTCATCAAAACCTTAAATGCATTCAGGTATTAGGCAGGCAACATAACCATGTGAAATGGTGTGAAAAGGACAGAGAAAAAACAGAAAGGAGCTCTGCACACGATGACTAATGAAGAGTTAGTGCTCACTCCATTTAAAGGGGTTCCAGCAAAGAACAAAAGACAAGCTAAAATTCTCTAGCTGGACTTTTGACCAAAATCACTTTTAAGGCCTTCTTAAAAGTGATTAAATTATAACATTTTGGATGAATGATAAACGTTTTGACATGATATAAGTTAAGGCACAATTTCATTGCATTTTCATTCTGAATGCACTCAAACATAAGAAATCAAGATTTATGTCCTGAAATTACTCTGGTTGAAATCCAAGACTGAAATATCTCACAGTGAAAACCAAGAAGAAAACGAATGCATTACCAAAAATAAAGTTGAAAATAAATTATAAGACAAACTAAAAATAAAACATGGGAACTAAACAAATGTACTGGAAAACATCTGATCATGAAGTTGTAGCACTTTAAAAAAAAGTTTGTTAGGTAAAAATATAATATGAACTTTTGTAATCCCTATAACATTTAAACCTCACAATAATGGTATCAATAATATAGTTCTTTCTCCAAGTTCTCAAAATTACATGTTATTATAAGGTTTTACAGTGCAAGAAACTTTTATTACATTTAGCTTCATAATACAAATATTCACTATTGCTTTTTGAATTTGAAACCTTCCTTGTAAAATAATTTATTTTTCTTGAAATTACATTCTTTGTAAGTTTCTTCAGTGTCCATATATTGAGAGTAAATGCTATGCTTATTTTGCCTGAATTTTTTAAATTTATTTCTTGCTCTTGAGAGGGCGTTTCTTTTGATATGTATTGTATGGTATGTATTTAATCTTTGCCCTCTGAAATGATTACACCATTTTATTCCTCATTCCGTTGTTGCTATAGTTATAGGTCATGTCTATTTCCTCTCTCGCTTTTTTCCCTCTAGGATCTTTATCTCTGTATTTGATATTTTTTAGTTTCACAATAATGTGTTTATGTGTGGATTTTAATTTATTTTGTTTGGTAATTTTGTGGTTTTCTTCAATTACATAAAGTCCTCAGCTGATATCTATTTAATTACAGCCTCTCAACATTTTAGTTTATTCTTCTGGAGCTCGACTGGTTATATGTTAACACTTTCTTTAGCTATGTTACGGTACTTGACCTCTGTTTCACATAGTTGGCCTCTTCATCTTTTTAGAACATGGAGCATTTGTGTATTTCCTCCTGGTCTATATTCTAGCTCACTAATTTTCTTTTCAGCTGCATTTTAACCATTCAATAGAAATAAATGCAATACTAGAACTGCACACTTATGCGATGTTAATAAAGGTATGATTTATTGTATTCAGGAAGATCCTCAAGAGCAGTTACCACATCTAAGCCTGAAAGTGTAAGAAAAGGGAAGAGTCACAAGGAGCTGAAGAGAAGCTGCTTGGACAGCATGACCTTGTAACAAGATTTCTAATTTTTTAAGAGAAATACAGCCATCCCCAAGTTACCCATCTAATTTTCTGCAGTGGGTCCCATTGGAGTCACTCATCTAGAAACCAAGAGGAAGGAAGCAAGCCAATACAGTTCATCCTAATAGACATCTCAGGACACAAAGAAAAACAGGAGAAACGGGAGGGGCAAAGAGAAAACAGCTGCTATGATGAGACATCGCTACAGTCGTCTCAGTCAATATAACACTTAGGATGAAGACTCTATAGACGACTACTGTTTAAATCGCTCCTTTCAAAGGAATAAAAAAGAGGAAAAAGAAAGTGCTGATGTCGCGTTGTATGTCAGGGTGAAGTTCTTCAGAAATACTTTCAGTCATTCAACACAGAGATCAGATTTACATCTATCAAAACATTTATCAAAGGGCTGGAAATACAGGAGACATTAGATTTATTCATTGTTTTTCAATTTCAAAATTAATGCAGCAAACTTTTCTTTTCCAAAAAAGTAAAAATCTAATATTCACCTGTTTCATCTTTATTTTAGTCATCCCTGCAGTTACCATTATCATCATGATTATATTCATCAAATACATTGCTATCAAAATCATTGTGTGATTGAATTTAAAGCTAAGGGAAATTATTTAAATACTTTTCATGTAAGATAACCTAGAGTAATGTCAGATAAAATTTAGGATAATTAATTTTATTCTCTGATTTATATTCCAGTTTGTGGCAATACATCAGTTTAGAAGTGTAATTCTTAAATAGTCTCAGTGCAGCTCCATAAAGCCTAAAATCTGGACTCATGAAATTAATTGCTCTTCCCTTGATCACTTGAAACTCTGATTCAAATAAACAATTTAAATCTGTCTGTAAAAAGATAATTATACCAATTAGATTCAGTTGATAGAGCTCTTAAAAAATTAGAGCACAGAAAATTAGTCTTTATATGTTGTGATTCAAATCTTTGTAATTCACAACTATAGTAAATTTTTCATGTAAAATGACCTTCAGAATAATTTACTTTGATTTGAAAGATCCTAATGGATATTAAAAGAACATTTTGAGTTTAGCATTAGGTGTGCATCCTATATATTTTTGTAATTTTTCGAGTTTAATTTGTATTAACTTGAGTAATTTAACTTTATTCTTGCAAGAATAGTGAACTAAAATCTGAAGTTTTTAATAGGAAGCTACCTTTTTAATTCCTCATCCAGCTTAGTGAGAGAGTCCAAGAACCTAAGAAAATTCTGGAATACATTGTTTCAAAGATTCATTTCAAATACATCTTATTCACATCTATCCTTTCTTTGCCTATTTCATATCCAACCTCTTCCTCTTTTTGACATTGTGCTTTCTTTTTAAATACGTTTCTGCTTCTGGTCTTGTATACATCTTTTCTGACCCAACTTTTACCTTCTTTCTCATAGATTGCTTCTTTTCAAAGTTTTTTTGCTGTTTAAACTAAATTCCTCATTTAGCTAATATGTATTTTAAAGGAGGCTCTTTGTGGGATTTCTCAGTTTGATCTTATCCATTTATAGCACTTTAATTCCAGACCATTTTTTTCTGTTAATATCTTGAAATTTCTTGTTTCATGGAGTCAGCATGTTTCATGGCTATTGCATCATTCTCTCCAAATTACTTCTACTATTGTTCTTTAACATTATAATGTCCTTTGAATTTTACATTTTTTGTGTCCTTTTAATTTAAAACACTTATTTTTGAACTAAAAGCTACTATTTAAAACTAAATGATCATTGAATGTGTGTATGAATAGTTAATATAAATACATCAAGTGAGCAATAGATTAAGTTAATTTAAAAATATTTATAAGTGTATAAATGTTTTTATTCATGAATAAGTGTTGCAATTCACTGCCATAGGCACAGGATATACCCCAACCAACAATTTGGTTTGGATGTCCAGATTGACAGCACGCATCAAGTGCTGTAGGTTCTGAAAGGCTTATTACTCACGTGATAAGGCTTCCTGGGAAGAGCAGTGCAGGCTCACCAGCAGAAACAAAATGGCTCAGGAGAGCAAGGACAGGAAACTATCTTGATCTTTATTATGATGAGATGGTGGGGCACAGGGAGCAAATCAGTGCACATGGCCAGGGCTTGGGGTGTTTAAACTTTAGGCTGAAATCAAATGTGAGGACACTTGGCTTTCTTATCAGCCACCCCGATAGGAGGTAGAAGGGGATGGGGTGTGGTGTGATGTGGAAGCTTTCCAACATGAAAAATCAAACATGAAAAATTAAGTCAGAGACTTATAATAATAAACAAGCATTTTTATCTTAAATGTTAAGGTGCACTGGTAAAATGTAAGGAAAGAATAATTTTGATAAATCTAAAAATATACATCATATATTTCCAATAATACTTTCTTTGTTAATCCAAATTTTTCACCATTCTCTTTTACATGTTGCAATCTTTATCACAGTTCAAGACATTTCTCATGGTTGAAAAGTTTACAATTTGAAACACTCTAAAGTATGTGCAAATATTTTATATTAGTTTAAATAATTTAGTTTATATCTGATTATTTTAAATTACTTTAAATAAGTATTTTCCATCTCTTGGAAAACACTGTCTTTTCAACTAACCTCACTTAGAAATTTCCCATTTGTACTGAAGTAAAATAGTTACAAATCCACAAAGACTATTCTACAATTCATAAGACTTTATTATCATTAAAAAATACATTATAAGTTATATGACTTGACTTTCTAATATTGACTCTTATCTTCTGACTTGAAGAAACCTTACTGTCTTAGCAGAAGCTTACCCTGAAACCTCAGCATTTCCCCCGCAATGAGAGAACGGAGGTCGAACGTTCCGAACCCACTCATGACTTGGCTGTTTCTACTTTTAGGAGAGGACTGACCTTTCTCAGGCTCGAGTTTTGAAGAAAACATTCACATAACTTTTGGGGACTTTAAAAATTAGGAACTTTCACCCTTGAGATTGATATGATTGATGTCCTCACATTTCTTATTTTATAGGCATGGTGAATGGCTTTAATGAAAATAGATGTTATTTTGACAGTTTGCTGGCAAAAACTCCAAAGAATTTTCTAACAATAGCACAAAATATCTATTATGAGAATATGAGATTAGTTAATGAAATCCTGGCTCCCTAGGTATAATCATTTCTATTTTATATTCATTTGTTAACGGGGGTCTTCTTTTTATAATATTATTGAAAGTTAAAAATGTATATGAAAGAATAGTAACATATGAATTGTCATATGTTAAAAGAACATTGTGAAGTTGGAAAATACATTTCTTCTCTTAAAACAAGAGCAAGAATGTGTCTGCTATTGAAATTTGAGTATTCATTAAATCCATCTTAAGAGTTGTTTTGTCTTTTATATTTACCCTGGTACATCCAAATATATTTAATTGCTCTTCTGCTTAAAAATTTCAACAACAAAAACAAGCTCATAGATACAAAGAATAGATTGGAGGTTGCCAGAGGTGTGGGTGGGGATTGGGTAAAATGGTTTAAGGGGTGCAAAGGCACAAACTTTCAGGCACAAAATAAGTCAGTCATAGGAATGTGATATATAGCATGGTGACTTCAGTTAATAATACTGTATTCCGTTTTTAAAAATCACTAAGAGTTGATCTTAAAAGTACCTATCATGAGAGAAAATAAAAGTTTTGTAACTATGTATGAGGACAAATGTTAACTAGACTTGCTATAGTGATCACTTCTCAATACACACGAATATCACATCATTATTTTGTGCAACTGACACTAACATCATGTTGCATGTCACTTATACCTCACGAGAAGATTTCAGTGTTGATCCCTCAATTACAACAGACTTTAGTCACATTCTGCCTTGATTACTACTTTCAGTTACTTAACTCCACTGAAGGTTTTTCTTCAAAAATTTAGTCGTAGATTAATATGATTCAAAGAAATATACATTAAAGTGAAATTATAATCTTTACAAGATGAAAAGATAGATGAGAAAGTAATTTGGGGGGAACTGTATACATAGATCTCTGGGACTGAGCACAGTGTTTGAGGGTATTTGTCTCCCACAACATGCTGATCCGAAAACACCCATGAGAGGAGACTCTCTAATTAAGATGACCGTCGACCCATCCTGTGAAATTCTGCACTGTGCCATCCTATGTGCTCACAAAGGGTCCATGGCAGCAGGGACTAAGGTATACGTGGGCTTCAGAATACCCCTCACCAAGGCGGATCTTCCAGCTACTGCTGTTAAGGACTCAATTGACAGCAGCAAAAACAAATTCTAAGTTTTTGATCTGGCATGACTTCCGGGCAGTATCAGCCATGGCGGCAGGTTGTAGCCACTATCGCCTAGCATTCTAGAAGTTATCATGATTTATCTTCATAGAAATAGATTAATGTACAACTTTGCTTTTCCTGTCTGAAACATTTTTGTCAGCACCCCCATCCATGCTTTATCTATCCACTTGGCAAGCCACAAATGACCAGGGGATGCATTTTATGGCAAAGGAATGGTAGAACTGTTGGAGGTTCACTTGCAACATCATCTAGGACACACAAACTGCACATATGGGATGCTATCCTACAGGATGTGGTAAATTCCTCTAAGCAGAGGCCATCGACTTTAAAGCCATCTACCCCAGTAACAAAGGAACAGAAAAGAAAATGGACCCCTCACACGAACAGCATATAAACCATCTTCCCATATCTGTAAACTTGATCAGTTGGTTGAGGTTTTAATTCTTAAGAGAAAAAGGTTTCCACTAGAACACAGTAATGGTCCTATTAAACTGGAAGCTGAAACAGCTCCCAGTCACCTGGGCTCCCTATGCAGGTTCAGGCTGGCAAATGAGGAGACCATCGTATGGATGTGATTCTAAGTCCTCAGGGAAAACTGAGCCACTGTTACTGAATGAGGGTAAGAAAATATATTTGAAAACCAGAAGTTACCACTGATGTATTGCTTGACAGTTCTTTTATAAAAACGATAGTACATTGGAAATTTTTAAATGCCAACTTGATTAGAGACATGACCTCTAAGAAGCCAATCTATGTAAATATGTAAGTTTCCATCGCCTCATGTAACTGAGATACTGATAGAAAGTAATCCTCAATTATAAACACTAAGTACAATTATTTCGTTTTTACTCATTGCAACCTCGATTGGCCCCAAAATGATAATTTATTGTCAATTATTTAAATTAGGTCTTTTGCACATATTTTAGTGGTGATAAAATATTTTGCCAACAGACTATCACATATATAATTACTTATAGATCCATCTAATTATTTGTGAGTTATCTTACCTTTGACTCTAATTCATTTGAAATTTGATATAGATTTAAATATATATATATATTTGTGTGTGTTGCCATAATAATTAGTTAATAATCCTAGTAATTGTTGTTCAATTATTTTAAATTCATTTTAATTACTATATACAATCAATGATTCTTCAAATGGTTTGAAACATAACTTTAATAATTACCAACTTATTTTGTATGTGGCAAAACAAATCCATATTATTTCAACTGCTGGTGACAGAATTTCTTTTACCATGGAATTCTTTTTGAGGAGGAACATTCTCACAATTGCTTAGAGGTAGAAGATTGAAACCACAGGGCAGGATGTATATGCTCTAAAGCAATGCTCTTCAACTGCACACCAGTGTGCCACAATAATTTTTAAAACATGCAATTCCTGTCTATATAGTCAAGGGCACTGACCTCTTTTCCCTTAGATTGTCAAATAAAAAATCACAACCGACAAAACAAGAATAGCCATCAGATACAACTACCATGTCTTGAACCATAAATATGTAGGTCATACAATAAAGTTGCATTGTATTGGTCACATCTCATAATAAGCTTGCATCCGATCGGTTAATTCTTGGTACCAGAAGTCCTTATATACAAGTATAGAGCAACTACGATAGGTAGTTACTATTATTACTTTTTGTAAATCGATAAAAATAATACCCATTTTTCTCAGATTGGCAAAAAATATTTATTTTTGGTGTGCCACATTATTTTAGTAATGTATATGTGTGATGCAATGAAAAAAGTTGAAAATAGCTGCCATAAAGAAGACAAAGAAGGAGGAAGAGGAGGAGTGTGGGGGGGGGGGAGAGGAGGAGGGAAGGAGAAAAAGAAAGAATTCCTAAAGAGGAGAGTAGTAAAAAGAAGGCGAGAGAAAATATCAAGTAACAGAGCAAGTTCCAAGTGAAATATTAGGATAGCTTGCCTGGTGGTTAAATGACTTTTAAGAATGGAGATTTGTTTCATCTTTATATTCAGCAAATACTTATTGGTTGCTTATGGCAAAGCTAAAGTCAAGGGAATAAATAAAAAATTGTGACACCAATATTTAGAGAATAAAATGCTAAAAAAGTTAATGAAAGAATGTGTTTGCTATGAAAAGTGGATGGAGTGCCTAGTTAAGAAAAGCATTCTAAAATATTCTCATTGCTATCACATAAAATACTATTGTTCTTAAACTTGCATATTCTATAAATTCTAATATTTTAACCAACAAGGATGAGTTGCCTCGACCTGCCAATATGAAGTATGCGAAAGAGAAGCAGGGACTAGAAGTCTGAGTCGGAAGTGACCATGGGACATAAGCCCCTAGAAATGAAGGAACAAACAGTGACAGACTCGCAACTAGACAGCAGTGAAAAGAGAATGGCCTCAGTTGGCATGGAACACTATATATTCTCCCATTTATCTTTTATCTATTCTTATACCACTGTCACACTTTATCCATTTCAGTAGCATTTGATTTATTGGTAATAGCTCTCCAGTCACTTGCCTTCTTTTGAAACTTCTTTTTTTCTTATTGTTCATGTTAACTTTAAATAAATTGTCATATGTTTAAAAACTTATTTGATTTGATTATAATGTTCATCATAAATGTGGTCTGAAAAGTTAAGAGTGAAGGTTGTACTTCATGAAGTTACAGGTAATACAAAATGGTAAACAAAATTTGAATTCTGTTGTTGAGGATTGGTGTTATTAACTAAACTGAAATTTGTGTGTGTGGGAACCATGCTAAGAAAGGACAGACTGCCCACGTGTGTGTGTATGTTTGGACAGATTTATCATATTTCAATATTTGAGTAATCCCTTATAGTAAACATATCAATTACTTAACTTGAGATTTTTTTAAGTACCTTACAAAAAAGTTGAATATGTTTATTCTAGACAGTGTGTAATGTGCTTTTATTTTCTGAGTGGCGTAGTTTGCTTTCAGATTTCCCAACTGGCAATTTCTGATATATGTGAAGGGTAACATTTTTGTCAGTGTACTGAACACTTTTAAGAGAATTTGGGGGGGGGGAGGTTCTTATGTTTCTGATAAATACAATTATAACATCTGGAAATAACTTTGTTCTTTCACTTTTACAGTAATAATAATTCATTAATCAGATGACTCTTAAAACTTTAGAAATGTATAATTTTTCCTATCTTACTGCATTACATAGCATTTCCAGAACTATATTTTTATGATTCTAAATTAAATCTAAAATTTACCATTTTATAATTGATTAAGTGATTGAGTATTAGTTTCTCATTCTGGTAAGAAAAACTTACTGCATTATTTATAAATAATACCATAAGGTTAGATAATAAACTGTATCAAATGTAGATACTTTTATCCTTGACTCATTGATATAATTATTTTTATAGATTTCCTAATATTATTTCATGGGAAACTGTCCCACCACTCAGGAGAAAGAGTTGTAATTTTATCCAAGATGCTTCTATTTCATAGATTTTGTTCCAAATTGATCAGAAATGTTTCAACATGCATTTGATGTGCTTCCTTAATTTATAACCCTAATTCATGATCTTCTTAGTACATTCTTTCAGTTTTCAGAGTGAAGAAATAGAAGTAAGAAAATTCTGTATCTTAAGTCAATTTTCCATACAGAATCTGAACTTCAATACTTTTTTCCTAAGACACTCACGTCAGTGATGCGAAAAAATAATGTTATAAAAATCAAAGCTAAAAAATGGTCATATACTTATCACTATAATTTATTGAAATTAATCAAAGTGGTTAGAATTTAGAAAAACTAGAATCTAGACATTTTGGGGGTGGGGTTTCAGTGTTTCCAAGTCACGGTCATGGACATGTCTGCACTGTTTCTATCAATATGTTTTCCATTACATTTTATGCCAGCGACTAAAATACTTGTGTAATCATTATAGGAAGAGGAAACATAAAATGTTCTTTTAACATTTTTTAAAATTTTACATATTATGTCACCACTTCTGCAACTGTTTTGTATACACAGGAAAATGAAACTACTCAGTGACTCTCAAAAAGAATAAATGCTTCTGTGGCTGTGTGTTTTCTAAAAGCAATTATATTTTTTAATTGTTATTCAAGTACAGTTTTCTGTCATTTACTCCTGTCCCAGTCCACCCCCTAAAAGCAATTATATTTTAAGAATAATAAACACTATTACAAATATTCATTTTCTGTATACTTCCTTGCATTCCTCATCTACAGGTTATTCTGAGCTTGTTATGTGAAATTGTGGCTTCCTTTAAGAAATTCCCTAATGGTAACTACACTAACCTAATAAGAATTCTGTTTTAACTGCAAACAAAGCTAAATTAACATAGACTTAGTTATAAGGAGAACTTAATAACTTTTACCATCTGTTTGTTTAATCATCCTTAGCTTCCTAAGCATTGAGCTAATAATTATTCTTCATTATTCTTGCATTTACATATATTTTGAGGGGCTTTGAAAACAATAAGTACATAATTCAGAGGGTCACAAGACAGTATTAAAATATAATGTTTTAAATGTTGCCATTAAAATTCTATTTAAGTCTGAGTTGCTTACATTCATAAAATAACTTAATAAACATAAAATTTTTAACAGATTGCTTGATACATAGTAAATGCTCAATAAATGTAGCAATTACAAATAACTTAAAATGAAAAATAATGCTCTATTGTCCCTGGATATGTGTTTATAGTCAGCTACAGTTTTCCATTGTGTTGTTGCCCTAATAAAGTTTGAAAGTATTTAGATATAAAATATCTTACTGGAAGACATAGACTCAACAGATGTTAAAAGTCATTAAATAGTTAATGCAATAAATCATGTTGTCCTTCATCTTATTGATAAACTATGTGGTATTATTGATTATTCTTTTCTCTTTATTGGCTTTAAAATCATTTATCCAACTAGGATAATATTATTTATCCATCCATTCATCCAAAATGTATTGAATGATCCCAGTACGACAGTGTTCAGTCTGAATGATATGAGACTGTATCTGAACTTGCTTTTTCTTAACTACGAGTGTCCATCAAAACAATCTGATTTTCTTTTTCCATTTGTCTATGCCTCCCTCTTCATTTCTTTCTCTTTCTTTCTCACCCTTTTTCCTCTAAACCTTCTTTTAGGATATAATCTATAAACTCTGAATTTGCCCAGAGTGCTTGAACTATAAATTAGGATCATATATATGATAAATTAAATGATGTAGAAATTATTCTGATTAAAAGTCTTAACAGATGAACAGTTTATTACACTCCAGTGCAAATCCTTCTCACTTTCTTTTTCTCTTCCTCCACCTACATATGCACCATGCAAAAGGGCCATTTTTCTTGTTCATTCTATCCATCTTGTATGTTGCTCATTAAAAAAAATCCGATAGACACTATGTGAGGTCCCTCCTTTTCCTCTGGTAATCACCATACTGATTACCAGAGGAAAAGGAGGGGCTTCATGTAGTGAAGGGCAAAGGGCATATAAATGAAAGAGACTTGACCTGCAGTGGTGAACACAGAATGTGATGTACAGGTGATGTATTACAGAATTATAACTGAAACCTATATAATTTTATTAACCGATCAATTTTTTTAAAGACCCCCCAAAAGTTACATTTATTCCCAGTATTGTTCACACATGAAAAGGATTTTATCGCTTAGATGAAAGCAAGCTACTTGACACACAGCTGGTTTTCAGTATAATTGCTTTTGTGAGGTGTCGCAGACATGTAATGCCACACATAGCACTGCTGAGTTTTTCACAGAAGTGAGTTATTTGCAGATGAACTTGTTTTACAACATGTATGTGGAAAGTCACTGGTCTCATTCAGAGATGTGTCTAACATCAAACTCCATTGAAACTGTGCCTAGAGTCAGTAGGTATTTTGAACTGGGTATCTTATATCCCTGATTTACTTTTGTGTATATTTGTAAACCATAGTTTTGTTTATAAGTATTGACATTTTAAACATTTACCACACTAAATGGTAGACCTTTACTTTAGTGGTTTCCTTTTTATTTCAATTCCCATGTACTAATTTAAATTTGTAGTGAAAAAAAGTATAACCAAGCTGCATTTTTTTCTTCGGTTTGCATGCTTGTTGTATTATTTTTAATATATGCCACTTCACTTAAACACTATGAACCTCTGTTTCTGAAAATTTGCTGGTTGGTTTTAATTCCACATCCTTGCACCATTTTCAAGAGATCTGATTT
Organism: Carollia perspicillata; assembly: GCA_004027735.1. Taxonomy (NCBI): domain Eukaryota; kingdom Metazoa; phylum Chordata; class Mammalia; order Chiroptera; family Phyllostomidae; genus Carollia; species Carollia perspicillata. Next base: position 5,898 of record PVKM010027126.1, on the reverse strand, counting down.
TGTCATCTTGCTTTAAATTATGTTTATTAAAAATTTTCAAATTTATTGCCATTCATTAAATGTTAGCATAGATTTTTCCTTCTTTAAAAACATTTATTTGTTTTTAGCCCTAGCTGGTGTAGCTCAGTGGATTGAGCACGGGCCTGTGAAGCAAAGGGTTGCTGGTTCAATTCCCAGTCAGGGCACATGCCTGGGTTGTGGGCCAGGTCCCCAGTAGGAGGCCCAAGAGAGGCAACCACACATTGATGTTTCTCTCCTACTCTTTCTCCTTTCCTTCCCCTCATTCTAAAAATAAATAAAAAAAATATTTTAAAAAAATAAAAAAAAACATTTATTTGTTTTTAAAATTATAAGTAACATAAAACAGTATGTTGGTTTTAGGTGTACAACATAACAATTCAATATATATATGTGTGTGTGTGTATATACATATATATATGTTAAAAATGATCAGCATGGTAAGTCTAGTAACCATATGTCACCATACAAAGCTATTATGATGTTATTTACTACAGTCTCTAGGTTGTGCATATCTCTCTGTGATTTATTTTGAAACTGAAAATTTGTACCACGTAATCCCCTCCACCATCTCTGCCTAACCCTAACCCCTTCACCTCTACCTGGCAGCCAGCAATTTCTTCTATGTATCTCAGAGTCCATTTCTGTTTTGTTTCTTCATTAGTTTTGGCTTTTTTTACATTCTACATATAAGTCAAATAATATGATGTTCATCCTTATCTGTCTGACTTATTTCACTCAAAATATCCTCTAAGACCATCCGTGTTGTCACAAATGGCAAGATTTTGTTTTTATGACTAATAATCCAGTGTGTATACCTACACACATATACACACATATATGTACACTTAGGCAAAGGCAACAAGTATGTGTGTACACGTGTGTATATATACATGCACATATACATACTCATATGAGTATATGTGTGTGATCTGTCCAGAAAGTATATAGCCATGTAATATGAAAAAAAAAGAGACATTTATTGAAGAAGATACCAGATACAAGAAACATCATGTATAGGATAATGACACTTCAGTTCCCTTCAAAGTAGGCACCTTGGGACCTCACATAGTTCTCCCAAACACCATCAGCTGCCCCATCGTATTTTCCTGAATCTCATCGATAGTCTGAAATCTCTTCCCTTTCAAAGGTGATTTTAGTTTTGGGGAAAGCCAGCAGTCTTGGGGCACCAAATATGAGCTGTAGGGGGGCTGAGTCATCTGGGTCATTTGATGCTTCATCAAAAAACTCTACATGAGACATAATGCATGAGCTAGTAATTGTGATGAAGCTGCCAATCACCAGCTGCCCATAGCTGTGGCCTTCTGAATCATCCAAATACCTTCTGCAGTGAAATGTTCAAACTTTTTGCATAACCTGATGCAGATTCATTGCTTGACTCATCCAGTCATTTTGAAGGCAATGACCACACAGTACACATGCTCACTCAATGATATCTACCACCCCCAGTCACTAGTACAGTGAAGCCATCAATGTTCACATATGTTCATTATAGCCCATTATCCTTGGGTGCCAGGTTACATGGATGTCCTGCAAACTGTTTTCATTATATTGACAATGCCTGGACTTTTTCCAGATATATAAGTATCTCACATCTCTATTTATTAATCTATTGTTGGACATCTAGGTTGCTTCAATATCTTGGCTGTTGTAAATAATGCTTCAATGGACATAGGAATTGATTTCTTTTCAAATTAGTGTTTTTGTTTTCCTCAAGAAAAATACCCAGAAGTGGCATTGCTGGGTTTTATGGAAACTCTATTTTTAATTTTTTGAAGAATCTCCACGTTGTTTTCCATAGTGGCTGAGCCAGTTTACAACCCCAGCTGCAGTACATGAGGGTTCCCTTTTCTCCATATCCTCACCAACATTTTATTGTCTTATAGATAACAGTGATTTCAGTAGTTGTGAGGTGGTATCTCATTGAGGTTCTGCTTGGCATTTCCCTAATGATTACTGATGCTGAGCATCATTTCACGTGTCTGTTGGCCCATTTGTGTCTCTTCTTTGAAGAAATATGTTTTAAAATCCTCTGTTCCTATTATTTGTTTGTTATTATTGTTGTTGCTGATGTTGAGTTTTATGAATTTGTTACACATTTTGCCCTTAACCCCTTATCAGATACATAATTTGCAAATATCTTCTCTCATTCAATAGGTTGCATTTTTGTTTTGCCGATGGTTTCCTTCAGTGTGCAAAAGGTTTTTAGTTTAATACACTATAGGCCTATTTGTTTATATTTCTAGTTGTTGCCTTTGCCCAAGTATACACATGCAAAAAATATTGCTAAGACCACTGTCACAGTTTATTGTCTATGTTTTCTTCTATAGATTTTATTTTTTACATTTTGTAAATCTATTTTTGTTTTTATTCTATTATACATGTCCCAATTTTCCCCCTCTGTCCTCCTCTGCCCAGCCACTCCCTGCTCCCACAGTCATTCCCCACACCACTGTTCATGTCCACAGGTCCTACATACATGTCTTATATGTAAGTTTTAATACATTTTGAGTTTATTGTGTATATGCTGTAAGAAAGTGACTAGCTTCAATTTTTTGCATATGTCTGTTAAGTTTGCATAATTTCATAAAGTTTGCATAATTTCATATATAAATGAAACAATTTTCAGTTTAATGTCTTCATGTATTTTGGGGAAAACTACATAGACAAAGAGAAACAATAAAACCAAGTAATGGCTCTGCTAAAAGTTTAACCTGATTCCCATGATTTTTCATTTTAGAAATTGAGGTTCAGGTGAAAAATAATTATGTTTACCATATCCATCACATTGTATCATCTTAGTCTAATAAAATACTATGTAAAAGCATAAGTTGTTTTGGAACTCGTAGGAAAGAGGCATTTTGCAGTTAAAAAAATGAAACCATTAAAAAGTGTTTATTCCTAGTTATTTAATAATTGATAATCTGACACTACTAAGACAAAAATATATAGAACTTTTTAAATCTTATTATATAAACACTAAATCTTTAATACAAGTTAATTTTATTAATGCAAGCATAATGTTTGCTTATAGTTCACAGAAAGGTGGTTACTACTTTTGTATTTTTAGAATAAAATCACTTAATGTGAGTTATAAAAGTTTTTAGATAAGTAAAAATGCATGAGCTATGTGTAACAATAAAATAAATTGGATACTAATGAGTATTGGAAGCAATCAAATAGTCTAAGAGACTAAAATGGAACTATAATGACAAAGATGGATCAAGAATATTGATGAGGGAAAAGCACAATTAGAAATTAGATAAGAAAAGCAAACTGTCATAGGACTAATCAAGTAGAAGTATCAGATTTAAAAAGTTCAATAGGGTGTAATCACCATGAAAGAACACAGAATATATGTGTTACATTTGTGCACTCTAAAATTAAAGATACTGGTGCAAAGTTTAGAAACACTGAATGCATATGCAAAATTTAGTCATGATTGAAAGAATTCAATCAACCACATTCTACGACATTTGTTCTATTTTAAGAATTGCTTATGAGAGATACGTGATAAGCAAAAAGTATGGAGGACGTATATGAGAATAACTATTTGGAAAAGAATGTATACAAATAGATATCAAGATTAAACCATGTCCTGCAAGCCTTTTCTGTGTCAAATACAAAGTCAGATTACTAACATGGCTTAAAATCTGCTGCCACGATAGCAATTTCCTGTGCACATCTTGTTACAATGATAAAACCAGGAAACGTGGGCTGACCAAAGTTAAAGTATGCTCGGTATGATCACAAAGCACACTGCTCATCTATGTGGATAACCTCACCTTTTCCCGTCTCCTCTAGAATATCAAAGGAATTAATGACTGCTATCATTTGTGCTATCTTGTGCAGGTCACATTTCTTTTTAAATAATATTCACATTTGGTGAATATTTTGCAAAATAGTTTAAGTCTGGTAGCTGAGTGTTTAATTGCCCTCTGGAATAGTCCAATATTTATATTATAAAGAATTTATGGTGATTGTAATATGCCATTTTTTCAACTTCTGCTTAATAAAAAATTATTTGAATAGTTTAATATACGATAGTATAAATGATTTATTCTGATATCATAAGCAAGAAAGTTATAAAAGAAAAAAACATAGGACCTAATGATTGAATGATTGTCAGATAACACTTCTCCGGTGGTGGGTATTAAAGCCAAATAATACTTTGTTTTCTATATAATGCATCTGTAGCATATAGCAGACTAGATGTAAAAGGACCATCCTAAATCTGAAAATGCATAAGATGTAGTTGGAGAAAAAATGTGAACATGCAAACCAGGAAAGACTGGGAACGTGATGGCATGGGCCCTGGAATCACAGTGAACACAGCGACAGGGACAGCACAAGTGAGTGCGTTCGAGCATTGTCACAAGGAGTTTCCTGGAATTCATACTTGAAATGAATGGCTTTATTTATCTGAAAGAGAGAGAGTGAAAATTGCAAAGTTCTCCTGAAAAATGAGGAACAAAAGTAAAGACATCGGGCCATGAAGCAGCTTGGAATGTCTGAGCACAAGATATTTTGTGTTGTAGAAAAGGAAGAAAACAAAAGAAGCTGTTCGAGGTGGGACTGGAAAGCCTGGGAAGCCGTGACCCACTTCAACGTGCGGTGGATGACGTCAAGGAGTCTAGAACTCAGAATGATTTGGAGAGGTATGAGTCCATTTTAAACACAGGAATTATTTCTTACATTAATTTTTTAGCTTCACAATTCCATCATAGTTGTGGAAAATGAAGTTAGTGCTTCAAATTTTCCATTTACCTAACAGATTTAGAATTACCCAGCTTACTTCATTGACACAACTACAACACCAAATAAAATATACTAAAAAATAATTGTTTAAAAATGTTGCTAATTGAATGAAAGCAATAACCTCAAACAGAAGAAGGAAGGGATCCTAGAGGTAAGCAAGTGCCTGTACCACCTTAAGCCCTGAATGCAGTTGTCAAACAAGTGGGCCCTGAGTTGCTGCCTAGACCACAGGGAGGCACACAGGACTGGACAGAAAGACTAGACTTGTACTTCTGTGTACAATGGAGGCACTTGAATTTAACTAACCCAACCCTCAACTTGATAAGAATTAGAAAAGCGGAGGTGGGATGGAAACTGTCCAATGGCCCCAGAAGGCAACAACAGTCAGGAAACTCAGGGACAGTGACCCTCAATACAAAGGAAATCCACAGCAAGGGCTCCACACTGACCCAGATTTGTCCCTGAGGCCACCTTCCAGTTTGTTGCAGTATAGTGACATAGGGCCCAAACTGAAAGTGGTCTTGCTGTGTAGGAAGACACTAGGTAGAAAATCACAGTTACCAGGAGACTTAAGAGGTTGGAGAGCAAAATCCGAGGCAAAGGACCAAAAGCTTGACATTTAGGGAAAATACTAAGTACTTGTATTTAACCTATGCCTGAAAATGGAAGAGGAAAGGCATGGCTGGACGCCACAAAGGGATTGGATGTAGCTGTAGTGGAAGCTAAACACGCTGTTTACCACCAGCAGCTCGTCACACATTTCATTTCCTGCAGACCTCATTTGGACCTTATGGAAGTTTGTCAAGAGGTCATTTTGAAGAGTTTTCTTCCAGGGGAAATATCTTCAGCCTGAAGCAGAGCACCGTCGGTAGATGTCAAGTGATGAAAGTGGGATGTGGAATTTTGGAAAGTACCTGCAATAGCCATAGCTACCTATCCAAAAATCATAATTTTTTCTGAAACAGAAAGAAAAAGCAAGGATTCCTGAAAGTGAAACAACTATAAAGTTTGCTGAGTTTCTAAGCTAAAGATTATAGAGTGAGCAGGATCACAGGAAAGTATTATCACACATTTTAAACTTAGCAAGTACAGAATTTTAAA
>PVKM010027125.1:0-18962 GCA_004027735.1 Carollia perspicillata | reverse complement strand
ACGGAGCATCATCTCAATCTTCAACTGGAAATTGAGGGCCAGCAAGTGCCAGCAACTTGCCCATGGTCACTCAGTCTGTGAACGGCGGAACCAGGATTTGATCCCAAGTCCGCCTGTCCCCCACGTCCATCATCTCTACTTGACTGGTGGTCCCTTTCACATTGTCAACATCAGTAAACTTTCCTCTGCAAGTTCCCTTCTACTTAACACATTTTTCAAATCTAGTTCTATTACTGGGTACCACGCCAAGTGCTACAAAGTCAGTACAAATGAATAAATATGAATGACCATGAGACATGATTTTTCCTACCATTTCTGGCACCTGGGATTTCCATTCAGCCAGATTATAAACGTCAGGCGCCAAGAGCAAGCTGAAAATGCCTTTAATTCCAGACAATGATATAATAACCGCCCACTTCCAGCCATATTTGTAACTCGAATGCATCAGAATAGGGCTCACTAACGCAACAGTAAACAACCTGTGGAGAGGAAAAAAATTTTTTTAACCACGCATGAATGTTATTCAGGGTTGAAACCATGTACAAAACCACTAAATCACATGCACAATTTTTCACAAAATGAAAGCCAATCCAAGTTATCGATAAGTTGTTCAAAAACTTTCTGGAAGTAACCAAATCTACTATCTTGCACATAATACACAAGTGTTGAAAAATCATGCTGGAAGTTCTACAAGAATCTAAGGAATCATCGCTTACGTTAGTGTGTATTGCTTCGACTTTGGTCGTAAGTTCACTTAGGGCAACTTCTTCAGTTCACATCCCCAAGCTCGTCTCCCCTCTGAGAAGCCCTGCCTGCATTCAGAAATTAGCCTGGAGGACACGCAGATCATGACCCAAAAGTGAAATGACATTAATAAACTTAGCTCAACCAGCCCTGGCTGGTGTGGCTCAATGGATTGAGTGCGGCCCTGAGAACCAAAGGGTTGCCCGTTCGATTCCCAGTCAGGGCACATGCTTGGGTTGTGGGCCAGGTCCTCAGTGGGGGGTGGGGGGGGGGCGCTCAAGAGGCAGCCACACATTGATGTTTCCCTCTCTCTTTCTCTTCCCCTGTCTCTAAAACACAGAAAATCTTTAAAAACAAAACTAAAAAATAAAGAAACTTGGCTCAACCACATTTTTCTTGTGTTCCCACAAGAGCCATGCACCAAATGCCAAACACATCATTTCGATCTGTGCCTTATTTCTCTACAGATCATTCTTCCGTGGGATCCTGCACTGAAATTGAGATTCCGTCTTTAGGGAATCTGCACCAAAAGAATATCAGAACTGTCCTTCCAAAGAGACTTCAGTAGAAGTGAAACTGGCAAGTTCTCAGCCTTAGTAAATACACTGCCCATCAGTGGCCGAGCTGGGAATCTCACAAGACAATTTAGAGAGCCCCTGTCACTGCGAAACAGAAAACCAAGAACTGCCATCTATAAGGTGGACCATTAATTTGGACAAATTCCTCTGCCTTGCATTGAAGCCTTTTGCGAAGTTAATTCTTACCCACCTTTTCAGCCTTAACTAAAGCATCTTTCTCTAAAATACCGGGTAGTCCAGCCAAAACAGAATTTGGGTTGTTCCCTGGTAGCAAAAACAGGAAGGCAGTACAGCAGAGGCTCTGGCACACCACCTGGGTTCAAGTTCAAGCTCCTTTCACTAACTGTGCAAACTTTAAGTATGTCGCATAACCTCCCTGAGCCTCAGTTTCCCCTGTAAAATGGAGGTGATGATGATAATTGTACTTGCCTCTGAGGATCATTATGAAGGTCCAATTAAATGAGGCCATATCCCTCGCACTTAGAAGGACGCTTTGAATGTGGTCAGTGCTCAGTACATTAGCAACAATGACTATGTCCAGGCCTTAGTTGGACTCATCCTCTCTGAAATGTTCTTTTCAACAAGTAAGTCCCGTGTGGAAACCCCAGCCATAAGCGAAGGAGCCCTTGGGATGCCTCTCTCCATGGAAGCCTCTCTTCTGGTGAGGTGGGACCGTAAGTTCACACAGCATCTGTGGAACTCGCTAGCCTTTGACCTCGGACTAGGCACTTTGCCTTTCTTGGCCAGTCTCTTCCTCTATAAAATAGAGCTAATAATTGGCATCTCCTAGTGCTGTCAGGAAGATGAAATGAGGTCATGGATATGTCGCCGAGTCAACCAGTATGGAAAACGTGGTGTGTCTTTCCTCAGCTCTCTGACCTCACGCAGCTTGCACACGAGCTCCCGCGGTGGGGAGAAAGCAAGCTGGAGCCTCGGCCTTCTGTGGGAGAGGGCCTCTCTGAGCAGCAGGCAGCGCCCGCAGAGTCAGCAGGAGCCACGTTCTGTGAGAACGTCTTACCAAGTGAGCCCCCGTGGCCAGGCCCATCCCGAATGACACCAACAACGTTCAAAGACACTGTCATCCGTGTCTTATGGTAGACACAACTACCACACGTGGGCTATGGTGACTTAGAAAAAGCATGCTGGTGGGGGTCAAGGTTAAATCCTAACTCTGCCCTTGCAAGCTGGGTGATTCTCTCTACATGCCATCTGTGAAATGATAACACCCACCTCCTGGGACTATGTTAGCATTAATGGCATAAAGTACATGGTAACTGCTCAATAAATGGTTCTATTGTAGCTATGATGATGGTAAGTGATGATGAAAGTTAACGAAGTCCCCAAAATGTCAGAAGCCATTAATCAGGCCCGGTGAGACTCGAACCTTGACAAGCATATTGACAGTCCCCTGAATCTCATCTCCGGAGATTCGGCTCGAGAAGTTGGGATGGGCCCCTGACTGTGCATTTCTATCAGGCGCATGGGTTATGCTGACGCTGCTGCTCTGCTCCCTCCCGTGTTACAGACAAAGTCTTGAAAAATAAATAGAAACACACAGCCCTCGGGGCACGGCAAGCTATGGCCAGGACGTTGAAGACAACACGGGTCTCCTGACTGCACGCCCACAGCCCTTTTTTTGCGGCCACCCACTGCATCCCAATTGTCATGATGAGCTTGGGAACCTAAGGCCACTAAGCAAACTTTAAAATAGAATCCATACCTTACAAAGTTCAGTGTCACAAATAAGACCAATGTGAAAGTCATAGTGTAAAATTGAAAATAGGTGGGCTTTCCGCATCCAACTACCATGCCGAAGAAACCGTATATTATAAATGGGAATGCAGATGAAAACACTGCTAAGAACCTAGAATGAATGGAAAGAAGTCACATTTTCAGCAATGCATTTTTTCAATAGCTTCTTTTTCTCACAAAAGCCTGCATCACCTGTCTGCCATTCTTGTCTCAGCAGAAGGCTTTGCTTCTGTCACTGTTACTATCAGCGTTGAAAAGTTTGAGGAAGTAAAATACACCCCGTTCCCTATTACCCATCCCCCTCATCATGCCAGTACCTGTGGACTGCCTTGCACGGCAGAATAATAAGAGCAAGGCAGACAAATAAGGATCCCTACCCCTACCCTCCGCCCCCAGGTTGGTGATGTGGCAGCTTTGCTGATGTTAGCTGGCAGCATGTCAACTGTGGGCCTGCCACAGCCAAACCTGGTTAACCTTGACTCTGAGAGTCAAGGCGACTGGATCACCTCAGTGCCCTCTACATGACTTCTCCCTTCGTGGGCTACATGAAAGTCCCTTACCCTGGAAGTCTCTGCTGTCTGCTTTTCCATCTGCTGATTTCCTAAATACCAACTCTACTTGTGTGTTCATCACAAAACCATCCTAGGCACTGTCTCTGGAGGCGATCATACTCCTAATTCCCACAGGACCAATGATCTACACCATTCACAAGCAGAGAAGAGCATGAAGCATCACCCAGACTGCTTTCCAAGAATCTGTGTGCCAGCCCCGCCCTCAGAGGTTCTCACTGAGCAGATCGGAGCCCCGTGGTTCAGGAGTGGAGCCGTGTGGTTCTGTGTGGGGACACGCGTGGGTCAGGGCCACCTCTGACCTCTACAGGTGGATCTCAAGTCCCCTCTCCCCTTGGGTCCACTATTGGGACTGTCCCCTTGAGCTGACTGGGTGAGTGCATCTGTCCCACAAACCAGTCTCCCTGGAGGTGGGTCCCAACATCTTCCCCCAATTCCAAGTAAATTTTTATCAGAGAGTAATGAATAAAACAGCTATGGCCTCTGAATCGCCGGTGTACTATTCAGAACGGGAGTGTTCACTCATGGTGATCATTGTGGGTACCTTCTTTTCCAATAAAGCTGGTGGTGAAATTAAAAATAAAAAGGTAGGAAAAAAGTTCTAATGGGAGCCTCACTAGTGTCCAGGATGGCCGGACCAGGGAGGCACTCAACTCTACGAGACCCACAGACCAAGAACACAAGACTCACTTCGTAATGGTGGACTTCATCCTCGGCTTAAAGCTTAAGGAATCTAAATTCAGTCCTGCAATCGCTAAAGCAGTCATGCCTGACATTTCAAAAAATTCCACTAGGGAGGAGAAAAATAAATAAAGTTAGCTGCATTCCAATCTGCACACTGAGGCGCTTTATCTTGAGTGAAAGATCGGTGGGGAACTCAAGAGTAGTGTTTCTTGGAAAGTTGCTTCAGGGGATCGGCCTAACCCTGGAGCTCAGGGGGCGGCAAACTTCCTCTGTATGTGATCGGACAACAAGAATATAGTCCTGGCAGGCCAGATGGTCCCCGTTGAAACTATGTACTGAACTCAGCTACTGAGGCACAAAAGCTACCGTAGGTATCGTGCGAAGGAATGAGGGCCCAAAAAATAATGACAAGGGAATTTGACTTTCCAATCATTTTTACATACCAGAAAATATTTTTCTTCTGAGTGTTTTTTTTTAACCACTGTAAAAGGTAAAAACTATTCTTGGTTTATAAGCTGTGCAAAAATAGGAGTGTTTGGTCCGCAAGCCACAGTTTGCCCACCCCTCCCGTAGAGGGTCGTGGAGGGTACGGCCAAGGGAAACACAGACAGAACAGCCTCCGTCCAGCACCTCAGGGACGTCCCAGGGGTTGTGGACCAAGCTCAGTGACCACGGCGGGTTCTGAAGCCCACTCTTCTTTTGCCTGATAAAGACCCCCTGGGGCTCTACACAGATGTGTGAGGATGGTCTGGGGCAGGAACACGGCTCTGAGGGAGGTGTGAATGCCACAGACGCCAATGGTACTCAGCTGCAGAGAGCCTTCAGAGAGAACATTGTGAACGTCAGATGGAACCTAAACCGAATTTAAGCAACCAATGGCAGTCGAACCAGCAGTGCTGGGGACTTGGATAGGGAAAATTTCTCTCAAAATCTTATTTCCAGTTTCTATAATTAGTACTACTAGATTATGGAGCTCATCACCGTCTTTTTCAGTAACGGTCACTACTTAAGAGCCAACTTCTGCAATGAGAAAACCACCAAACAACTTCATCTTAAAAATGAAGACATCTTATCTGGTAGAATCCCGATGCCATTGAATATCGGGCAGGAATGCCGACATTATCGTAGGTATGCATGTTTCTATGTGTTTTTTAAGGGCTGAGGTGCAAAAATGTGCACCAAAATGTATCAGTGATCACATTTATTACACAGCTTTATAGGTGATGGTTGCTCTTCTTTGCCTTCTCGGAATTTTTCCGCCATGGAAGGCCAGGGAAGAAGCCAAATCTGGCTGTTTCCCAACAGCCACTATGGCCCTTGGGGACTGGCCAAGCCCGCCAGGCCACTGAAAACTCCCCATCTCACTGGACTGAACTAGCAGAGGACCGGGGCGAGTGTGCCAGTGCCCGGCACTCTGGCTCCCAAGATTCAGGCACCCCACCCCAGACACAGGTGCACCTGACTTCTCCCTCCCACGCCCTGCCCCAGCCTCGGGTGAGGGCCGCCATGTCTGCAGTCCCCTCAGCTTGGGACCCAGGGAGTTAAAGACTGCGGAGCCAGAAGAGGCCTCAGGGACACCCCTCCAGACCCTCTGCTTTGAGACATAGGTGGCCAAGAGTCAGAGCAGGAGCCAGGAGAGCTGATTCCTCCTCGGGGCCTGCCGGTGACTCCATGTGAAATCAAACGGCAGAGCCCAAAAAGAGTGAGAGTCACCGCATGGCGGAAGAACACAGAGGGAAGGGGCCCGGCGTTGAGATAAAGGGGGCGTTAAAAGAGACCAGGAAAGAGCGGGAGGTGGCAGAGAGACGAGATGGTGAGAGGCGCAGAGGGGCCCCAACGAAGGGGAAGCGGATGGGGGAAAGCACTGGATTCGAGACGGAGGGAAGATGGAGATGTGGCACACTCGTGTGGAGGTGTGCACTGGCTGGGTCTGCTTCCGCCTTACCAATGTAGAAAGTCAGGTATACCATTGAGATGCAAAGAACGGCATTAATTAGCGTGCGGCTGAACAGGTCAGTCGTTATAAACTCAATGAATCTTGCACACCAGTATCCGAATATTACGCTTCCCAAAATGCTCAAAGAGAAGTCCATGATTATGTGGAACTCTAGAAAGTGAAAGTGAGAAAAAACAAAGTTGAATGACGACTTTTGTTGCCTTTGTTGATGGCATTTTGGGCTACGCACTTTGGTTTGCTCGTCGGCCTTGGATGGAGACCTTGACCTGCAGCGGATGGGAGTTTCCCCTGACAGTCTGACGAAAGAGGCTCTCTGGGGACATTGCCTTACCACCCGCAGCCTGAGGCTTCTTTCCCAGGGACAGAAAGCTCCAACGACTTCAGGAGCCAGTCAGAGAGAATTATGGGAAGTCTCAGGCAAGCTGGACAGTGAATATCCATCCAAATTCAATTTTCCTATTAACGATATCAGGGCCAAGCAAACCTTGTCCGGGACCCCCACCGACCTGCAGTCCATTTGTGACCCCTGCCCCCAGCCTGGGTGGCATCTGAAGAATGGGCAAGGGAAATTTTCTATAGTCACAGTAACTTGGGATAGCAGTGACAGTCAGTGAGCACGGTTCAGGCAACGCCGAGGGTCGTCCTAAATGACACAGATTGCCACATCCCGAATGCCTACCATGAAGCACCGCAAACCCCTCTGTACCGCCACCATTTCTCTCTCCTTTTAGCCCCCTTCCCTCCCACAGCTGCCAGATCAAAGTATCAGGAGGACACCTCTGGCCTCTTCGTGCTGGGCTTCCTCCCCACTTCTTCTTTGCTACTACCATCGCTGGCAACCTAGTGAGACGCTGTGCTCTGCAGCCCAGTGAACTTGAATCATGTGCATCTGACTATCAGCACTCCGAGGACCTGAGGCTCCGGTGCTGCCTGAACCATTCTGCTTCCACAAGGACCAAGCCAATTCCCCACACCCACACACACTCCAGTGAGACACAGGCTGGTCCTGGGAAGGAGTAAGTCTGCGCCAGATGAAACTGTCTGTGTGTGCACATGCACTTGTGCATATGGAGGGAGATGGATGAACTTAACATTCTTTCCTTTTCCTGTCCAAGAAGAGATGTAGATGACATGTAATTATTTTCTTACTGCCTAATAGGCTATTTTAATTGTTCCCAGAGTAAAGTATAGAGAAAGCAGTAAGGACATCTTGAACGTGTTTTAATTTCAGAATGGACTGAAATGCACCATGCAAGTATGATTTTTAAAAATATGCAAAAAAAAAAATGTTCCTACCCCTAAACACCAACACGTGAGGTAAGCTGCTCCGAAGAATTCCAAAAAAGATGCACGTGATACAGCAGATGATCAATGACTCTCCTCGAATGATGTCCGTATACATGTTGGAGATGCCTGGGACAGGAAATGTACAATATCATTTAGTACGGTAAACGGAAACACTGCTCGTGCACAGGAAACACAGGAACAGAAGAGAAAGAGAATGCTGGGAAAACAGAGCAGGCAGCCACGACCGCAGGACAATTACAAGCACCCTTTTTCCACTTCTCCACGGTGCCTCTGGGTCTCCAAAGGCAGAGGTGCACGGACACGGCGCTGCCTGAGATGCCCGTGGTGGCCTCAGACTACACTGGAGCTCCCGAATGAGACCAGACACTTACTTTGCAGGGCATGGCATTTAGCTCAGATAAACATGAACCGTTAGACTCCCAAAGCATCACATTTTAGAAATAAGTGCAAAGCGTGACCCGGCGATTCCACTCCTAGACGTACACCGAGCAGAACGGAGAAGGTGTCCACATGAAAACACGCACATGCGCATTCACGGGAGCATCGCTCGTAACCACCAGAAGTGGAAATGACCCAGCGTCCGTCAGCGGCTGACTGGACCAGCATCTGTGGCCTCGCCCTGCCGCAGAATAGCACCCAGACACAGGAAAGAATGAAGTTCTGACTGACTCCTGTTGCAGCTGTGGATGAGCCTTCGAAACACTACACCAAGTGAGAGAAGCCAGACACAAAAGTCACACGTTGTGTGGTTTGGGTTATACGAAATGTCCAGAATAGGCAAATTTGCCTTAGTAGGAAAAAGGTCATTGGATCCAGAACCCAGGTAGCACCTAAGCCTTTCCGACACTAAGGAAATATTGACTAAAAGCCAAATACCTTGGCTAGCTGTCTTTTCGGTAAATGGACTTTCTATCCGCCTCCTTGGCTGAAAACACTGTTGAATATGGAAACTGCAATAAATAAAGTATATACTTTATATACTATATACTTTATATAGTATATTATACTTTATATACTATATACTTTATATAGTATATATACTTTATATACTATATATAGAAAAAGGCAGGTGAAGGCAAGAGAGAAAAAAAACTGAACTTACAAAAACTGGAGAAAAAGAAGGGGACAGGACCAGACTCACTGAGTGTTTGGAATATCAGCATCACAAGTGTCTTACAACCTCCTCTGTTTTCACAACTGCAGGGATAAGTGGAGATAAAAATTGGACTATCCCTTGCTGGAAGGCTTGGAGGTGTCCTGCTCCAATCATAAGCCAGTACCTTCCAAAAAAATATATAACCAACACCTGAAAATTGGTTAGAGACATATTTCTGAGTCAAAAACAGAAACCAAGGCATCTATTTCCTGTTTGTATTGCTGAGTCAATAAAACATGACAAAAGGAAGGAATCTCAGAGTGAACTCGTCTTCTCCCAAATCAGAGGAGAAGCAGTACATCACCCCCTACCCTCCAAACCCCCTGGGGAATAAGCTTGCATTGAATAACGTGTGTGCCAGGCTGTCTGCTTCCCCCGTGTCCTTTCCGTCAAGTACAGCCACCTGCCCAAGGCTAGCTCATTCAACATGGAGTTCCAACAAGAGGGGGCGAGGCCCTGAAAAAGCTTCAGCCGGGGGGAGCATGGTCCCTGCTTTAGAGCTTAGAACTCAGTGGAATAGAGTATGAATGCTACTTTCCACTGCGCTCGAGAGAGGTTACATTTCCTTCTCGGAATAAATCCCTGGAGATGACAGCTGGTGTTCTTTACCCCAAATCCCGAGTGGCCTTATTTGTACTGCCCCCTTCCAGTCGGTCAGGGCTCCACCGCCAAGCAGAGCACCAAGCAGCACACGCACCTACTCGGCCGGGGCACCATTCGCGCTAGAAAAATAGAACCCAGAGCACATAACTTATTTGCCTGTCTGCGAGGCGAGACAGAAATACACCCGACGTACTGATGTGTTTCAGCGACTTCACAGAGTGGAGAGGGTCCGTGAGGCTGACGGCCATGCTGAAGAGCAGGCAACACTGCAGGTCCCAGGAGTCCCTGTTGAGTTTCACAGCCACAAACCCAATGACGAGGAGCATTGTGGAGAAGCTGATCAATCCGATCAACGAGACCTGCGAAGCCACATCATTGAGCAGGGTTAGATCGAACGTCTGAAGACGGCATGACGGCACGTCCTCACGTAACAATCAGATCCTGGCGATACGCATTTTCTGCCATTCCTCTGGAAGGCCGCTCACTGTAAAAGGTATTCTAGTTTATCTGCCTCAAAGAGACCATGCCCACCAAGCAGATGGGATGCGACTTTCTTGTGAAAAGACCAATGCCCCACTTTCTGGTTGCTCTTCCAGCTTAATAGTCCTCAACGTTAAAATGACCTTCTTAAAATGAAATGCAAGTTTCCCCTGCTTCTGCATCAGACATTTCCTGCTTTCCTTGGTGTCTCCATCTGCAGGCCTCCAGGGGGAAAGACAGAAAACAAAGAGTGACAAGCACTGGATTCAAGACTTCCGGGAGAAACCTTATTAAAGGTTTAAAGACTTCTGGGAGAAACCTTATTCAGCAAAACGTGCACAGTATCTTTCACTGGCCACACTCTGCTAATGCTGGAAAATGTGGTGTTTTACAGGAGGCCCACTATGATACCAAACAAAAAAAATAGTAAATTTCTGTTAGTGAGGGGAAAGGAGAGAATGCATCTCAAATAGGCAATCGGCAGTGCCTGCCTCAGAAACGGAACTAGAATGTACAACTTTGAAACAAGTAGGAGGGACAGAAAGGACAAAGAAATGTGAATCAGCTTCACTGAGAAGGGAAAAAAAGCATGAGAAAAGGCAAAGCAAAACCATGGTAAATACAAAGTACAAAAACTATATGGGAGAAATAAATGCAAATCTATTTTCTTTGATTTTTTAAAAACATATCTTTAAGTTACAAATGATAAAATTCATTCTTTGGGGGTACGGTTATCTGAGTTTTGACTAACGCATACAGTCATTTAGCCATGACCACAGTTAAAAACAAAGCAGATCGATCTGCTTTGGGACAGATCCCAAAAACTGCCCCATGCGGCCCCTTTGTAGTCAATTTCTTCTCTCATGCCCAGTCCCTGGCAATCAAGGGTCTGTTATCCAAACCTGCAGTTTTGCCTTTGCTGGAAGGAAGGTGTGTGAATGGAATTACACAATATACAGCCTTTAAGTCTGGTGTTCTTTCCCTTAGCATAACACTTGTGAAGTTCTTCTATGTTATTCCTAGAAGTATTCTGTTCCATTTTTGTTGCCGAGTAATATTCCATCACTGTATCAAACTTCATAATTAACAAAACAATCTACTGAACAAATGTAGACCCCTGTACTCAACAGTTAGAGAACACACATTTTTCTAGAGCAAACACAGAACATTTTGGAAAACTGATCACATACTAGGCCACAGAGCAAATCTTCACGAAGCACAAGGTTTGCTGTTCAGAGGACATTCTCTGGCCACACGGAGGCGAGAGAAACGATCATAAAAAGCCATACTTGGAAATTTCAAAACAATTTCTAAATGACTCATGGGTCAAAAAGAAAAGTACAATAAAATGCAGATAGGTTTGGGACGGTGATAAAAACACGAACCAAAACATGTGGGATCACACTAAAAACATAGTTATAGGACAATTTAAAACCTTCAATGTACAAAACGCACACAAAAAAAGATAAAAATTTTTCTTTGAAAGGAAAAATAAAACAGTCTGACAAACGCGGTGAAGAAAAAAAGAGAGAGAAGGCACAAATGAAAGAATCTTGGCAACAGAAACCGCTGTCCGCGGACGCACAGAGACGGGGTCAGCTGCGAGACCAGGACCCAGGCTCCGCCCTGCGTCGGCCCAGCGGGCAACGTCCGAACTGAGGCCCGCTTACGTGTGGAGCGAAGGTGACGTTCACGCAGCGCCAAGTCCCAGCGACCACTCGGCAAATATGCATGCCTCTCCCTCTGCTCCACGCTCTGTAACGGCGCTTCCGCAGAGTAAGGAGGGCCACACAGCCGAAACCGGGGGCTTGCGCATTATTACCCTTCTTTACCATCCACCATACTCTTCTGTCAACGTGAACAAGAATTGACCCCAGTGTGTTTTAAAACGTGTTGTTTACCTGCCAAAGCATATTCTTGAGGGTGTAGCAGTCCACATCCAAGGCAGCCAGAAATACAATTAAAGGTGCAATACAAGAATAGATTGAAAAATTCGGTGTTCTTAGAAGAGGGTAGATAACGTGAAACACCTAAACTAACAAAAGCAAAAAAGAAATTGGTTGGCTGCCATCTTGCAGCATTAGCAATTGCACTGGTGGGATGTCCATTAACACAAATTTTAGAATAACCCAATTTGCAATGTATGGGAGACTATCTACAAGGCCAGTCCTGGGGACCCTGAGGGGGTTTCTTGATCTAACTGTCCCGGCGAGTTCTATGCAGTCCCCTACGGTGAGGGCTTGGGCCCCGGGAACATTGCTTGGGACAAGTAATCGGGGTTCTCTGAAGTGGCACCCCACCACTGGCAATCTCCCAGGTGCTCTTAGGTGGCTCACAGGTGAGCATTTTCCCGTTGTTAGATATTTATTCTAATTTGCATTAAGGTGGGGGGAGCCTTGCACAGGTACTTGTGATTTTACAGACATTTGCTTAGGATTTTAAAATCTTTCAATGAGTCAGATAGAGAAAAATAATGTATAGATAACAGTACAGATTGTGAATAGATGACACAGCAACAATGCCTGAAGTACCACAAATATTCCCTCCTAAAGGTTTTCGGCCCAATTAGTAGTTTAATCTCCATCACTTAACTTCTATGTGCCTCAGTCTCCTCATCTGTAAAATGGGAATAGAGGAGCCATGTCCATTGGGTCACCGTGAGGATGAATGCATGAACTCAAGGGTTAACAACAAATTAATAAATTAATAAATACAAAGCACTTAACAGGGATCCTGGTGCACAGTAAATACCCGGATGATGTTAGCTGGCAGTGGTGGGTAAAAGCATCGTCTCCGTGTCTCAAAAATAAAAGAGCGGAGACGAAGCATTACTGATCACACTGCTTTGCATTTGAAATCAAGAGTTAATAAGCTCGCCCTGGCTGGTGTAGCTCAGTGGATTGAGCATGGGCCTGTGAAGCAAAGGATCACGGTTCGATTCCCAGTCAGGGCACATGCCTGGGTTACAGGCCAGCTCCCAGCAGAGGATGCATGAGAGGCAACCATACATTGATGTTTCTCTCCCTCTCTCCTTCCCTTCTCCTCTAAAGATAAATAAATAAAATCTTTCAGAAAAGAGTTAATAAGCTCATAACTGAATGAAATTTTTCTAGCATCTATATTATGTATGACACGTGTCGTATATATCTGTTATATATGACATCTGTCACACATATTTCTACCATGCTCTATTATACAACATTGGAAGCTGGCAGAAGAGAGCAGCCATAATTCATCATGATGGTAACTTCTGCCTTTGTAACTCGAGTCTGCACAGGTGTTGGAGGCGGTAACACGGAAGAAGCCAGTGCAGGTCCAGGGAAGGAAGCCAGGGCAAGGCTCCCAAGGAAGGTGATGAAGAATCCGAGAACGCCACCAAATTGTCCTCCCTTCCACATGAGTGCTTTTTCTCCAGCACCTCTCATTTAGGTCTCCTTTACCTAATGGCTTTCCACTTTCAAAAATTTTACTACCAGATAAATATTTTCAGCAGCTGTTCACATAAAAAAAAATCCATACATTGAGGAGGGATGCCTGCAGTGTGCCTTGTTTGGGGGCCTTTGCTCTTTCATTGATTCTCTAACTTGTGGCACATACTTTACCTCAATGAAACCGTAGGCCATCCGTCCCACCACAAACCCAGTTAGGGAAAGGGCTGTCAAAACAATGACTTCAGAATTCTTTAAAAAGGCCCCCAAAAATCCTAAAGAAATAAAGGTATGTGTTATTTAGACAGCATGTATCATTTCAAAACAATTTCATATCCTCTCTCTTTATTCAATTTTAAATGTACCCTGAGTGATATATCGTTCTGAATAAATAACTAACAGGAAAAAAAACGTCCTCTGAGTGTCTTTTCATTACTAATGCTGCCTCTCAAGTGTAGGACCCACATACTGAGGCATCTCTTAGAAGTGAAGTTGGAGAATATTGAAATTCCAAAAACCTCCCCTTTGCCCACCCATGTCACTTACCTAAGGCTCTACTGATGAGAAATTATGAAAAACCAAACTTCGTATCTACATAGTACATTTTATATTAATTACTCATCCCGAACTACAGAAACACATATTGGACAGTTTTCCTAAAAGCCAGAAGTACTCTCAACCGAGTTCTACCCACAGTGAAAACTGCCTTCACCAGACAAGTCACCAAAGACACTTGTTAATGTTCTGTCTACGTGCCTTTTCTCTCCTTGAAACCATCCGCTGTAAGATTTGGCTTCTCCAGAAGTAATGTAGGGACCATAATCCAACTAATCCCTGCCTCGGGCAAGGTTCATTGGCATCCCAGACTCTGCATTGACTGACATCCGGCCAAATCAGTAAACATTTATAGAATGCTTCGTGTTCCTAAGGCCAAAGGAAACGTTTCTCAAAACTATTTCTACAATATCCTTTACTGCTGGACCACTTGTCTCTACAGAATATCAAAGATCTAGAACTAAGTAAAGTTCGTGGTCACCAGCACTCGTAGTACCAACAGGCGCCAAGGTCGTTTGTATTTTAAAGACCCCAGAGAAAGCAATTTCACTCCCTGATACAATGAGGGAAATTCAAGTTTTTTTAATGCACAGTTGCTTCAGTGTCTGTTTCTTTACCGTCTTCCGAATCCAAGAAAGGATGGTAAAGCAGCCGACAATTTTCCCAAGTAAAAATTTTTTAAGTGGATTAGAAACTTCTCTAATCACTGGTGTTGAATTGTAGAATTGAGCACCTGCATTTTGAATGTTTTTATCTGCATGAATAGCATTCACCATTCCCACTGAATTCTTAATCATTGTTTAAGAGGCCCTTCCTGCCCAGGCTGACATAGCTCAGTGGGCTGAGCCTGGGCTTTGAACCAAAGGGCCGCTGGTTTGTGTTCCCAATCTAGCGCACATGCCTGGGTTGCAGGCCAGCTCCCCAGTAGGGGGCGCACGAGAGGCAACCACACACTGATGTTTCTCTCCCTCTCTTTCTCCCTCCCTTCGCTGGTTATTAGGAAAGGGAGTTTCCTAACAGTAAATGAATAAAATCTTTATTGTGAGGCCTGTCCTAATTTCTCAACGGGGGTCAGGGTGGGTAGTTCATCTTCCCATAACACAACAGACAGAGGTGATGACTCCGGTCATGCAAACTGTGATCCTGTGTCTAGGTTCTGTTCCCCCCCGTTGCCTCCCCTCACCCCAGCCATCTTGGTCAGGTTAGGCCTGGCTGGCAGCCAGACAGTGTGAGGCTCTCTGTCCTCCACAGAGACCGTGGACCCTGCCTTTTCACTGTGCCACCCACATTGCATTGTAATGACGTGGTTGCCCACTGTCCCCACGGAAGGACTCCTGGAGGCGAAGCACTGTCTTATTCACCTATGCCGACCATGCTGCTGTGCTCGGCCAATGTCACTGAGTCAAGGAACATAGGGTGGGTGCTACTTCTAATTAAACGGAGCTAAACTGACAGCACTTATGCACGTCTATGACTTCGATAGGCCCTTCTTTGGATGTGGTTGTGTTGACCCTCTGCACTGGCCAAGGCTCCAAAAGCAGAGGAAAGGTGAGATTTAAAAGCCACCACCTACCTCCCCACATAATGGTGGCAGAGGTGAGCATCGCCAAATCCTTCGGAGTAACCATGTAGTCCGCTGATCTTCCACAGAGTAAATCGGGTCTGATGCCTTCCCTTTGCCCCCAGAAGGTCAAGTTGAATTTTGTCATCGTTTTTGACTTCACAAGTGAGTTGCCACCAACACTTTCACGACTGCAGACCAACCTGGGATAATGTGCACGAAGGAGGAAATGAGACCGGCCAGGACTTGATGCACACACGCTCTTTCTGTCTAACATTGTGCCGTGCTCCGAGGTGAGCCTGTGTCTTTCCACGGGGCACATACTGACACCTCCCGTTCCAGCTCCTGCCCCAGTAACGTTTTGCAGGAGACAGACAGCAGTGTTAGCGCATCGCTGACTGCTACATGCACATGGCGGAGGGCTTTGTGTAGCATTGACTTTGCCACCATACGGTATGGTAATGTGTTTGCCTTCCCCTCTGCACACTGAGTTTCTCAAAGGCTAGGGCCGAACATCCATTTCTCCTAAGGCTGGGCACACAGTCCACGGCACATCCTGGGCTCTCCCTAAATAGCTAATGAACTGAACTCTTCAGGGGGAACTCTTTCTCCACGGATACAAATCATTCCAGAAATCCCTGCTACTACTGCAACCCTATGTCCCCTCTTCCTCTCTAGGACCCCTCCAAAACCAAAATGGCAAAGGGGAACCAAGGTCAAAGTTGAGTCACACCAGTTAGGTGGGGAAGGAAAAGATGAGGGCTGAATAACCTGAAAGAAAAAGGGAAGAACTAAAGATGAGGTTGGATCATATGGTGTCTTTCAGTGAATTAGAAAAAAAATCCCTTTCCTAACAACCAGGCACATGGCTTGGCACATGAACAGAAGACTGGATTTCGGCCTCAATACTGCCACACACTGGTGCCCTTGTGAAGGACACAGCCTACCCAGTGGTGTTAAGGATGCATTCTGGTTTAGTGTTCCTTGCATCTAGTCCTAACCTAAAAATTCCTCGAGGTTCCTGAAGTATCCCCAATAATATTTAGAGTTCATTTTTGGTTCTGTTTTGCACCTCTTTGGTCTACAAAACACCGTGATTCTGGGGGAAGCAGAGGGCGGGCAGAAAAGAGATTCAAACTGCTACGTCTTCAAGTCGCTTCACCTGTCTTCAGGTCCTTGTCACCTTCACACCCTGCTAGACCCGCTTGTCACTACAGCCTCACCCTCAAATCAAGCTCTTCTCCAAGACAAGCGGTGTCTGCTTTCAAGGCTCGGCGGGTTCCAAATTGAAATCCAGATGAAGGCTGTAGAAAAACACAAAGAACAATGCTCACTCAGCTCTGCGTCCGTTTGCTGGGCTCAGTATGGCCAACTGATACCACATGGAAAGCTATGTCCATGCCTGCTTCCTATTGGTTTCTTCTCAACTCACTTTCATTCTGATTGGCTACATACATCTCCCCCACCACCAATCCAGAAGCAGCTAGGTGACCCAGTTCCAGGGAAGCTTGCTTTCTTACTGCTCAGGCTGTGTCATAGCCACAACTGTCCTAACTGATTTTCTTTGCTTGACCTAACAGCTGAAATGGTCACTGACCACATAGACAGAACCTCCTCTCAAATTTTTAAAATATAGGCTTTCTCTTTTTCAACCCTAACTCCCTTCAACATTATCTTGTCTTCCCTCTGATTTTATCACTGATCCTTCCCATTTTCTTTTTCTGCCACTCCCTTTTCAGTGGGAATTTCTCGCCTCCATGTCCCTCCTTGACTCCTGTATTTCTTTGGTTTTTGGACCTCAATTTGAAGAAACAATACCACCCACTCTTCATCGGGGAACAAATGCATCCCAAATTCTGTGATGCCTAATTTAGGTATTTTTGCCGCAACCCTAATCACTAAAAACAAATACAGTGTGAATTTAAACCAGTGAACATTACCGGTCAATTTTTAGTATCCTTTCGAGGATGTTGTTTTGAAACGTTATGAAATTCTGCCCTCTCATCCCTATGCCACACTCATCAAATGCTCCGCGAGGCACCACCTTCCATACTTCAGAGGTCTTTCCAAGTGGCCTCGCAGTCCCACCCGAGATTTCGTCTTGTCTCAGAAGCCACCTCTTAGTTTGAGAACTTTCTGCTGTCTACAAAGGCTAGGGATGAGACACGGTTCATTTTCACACCCACCAAGTACTGGCTTCTTGATATTTCTTTGAAGTTTTACTTGAAAACTGGACTGTTCCTTTTCACCCCCTCTCTCTCCTCTCACACTTTAGCAGTCGGTAGCACTTGATTGCTGTTTGGAAAAGTCCTCGGCAGGATCCCTGAGTTCGTGACTTATTACACAGTGGGGCCAAACTTACCTTCATCACATAGCAAGGGCCCCTTTTCTCCAGCTTCTAACAACACTTTTCCTTTCTTTCCTGTAAGCTCCCACAAATGGCCTCCTAGAGGCCCCGAAAGATTCTGCTAATAATCTACTGATGGCCCCTTGGGCTCTCGGCAAACACTCTCTGGGAGGTCTTCCTGGTTTCCGCCTCCCTCCCCGTCCTAAACAGGCAATGCCGCATATTTAAGGGTTTGCTGTGAATGTCTCACTTCAGGCTCCCAAATTTTGTTATATATTGCTGTATAACAAACAGACACAAACCTAAATAGCTTAAAACAACAGCAATCATTTATTTAGCCAAAACCTGCAGTTTTGCAGGGCCCCTCAGAGAAGGCTTGTCTCTGCTCCCTTAGGCGTCAGCTTCCGTGGCTTGATGGGAAGATCCACTTCCGAGACGGCTCATTCATCTGCTGGCAGGCTGGGCAATGACCATTGGCTGGGGCTCAGCCAGGGCTCTGGGCGGGGGGCCTCTCTTCCTGTCCACATGGTCTCCCCACAGGCTGGCTTCCGGGAGCGAGCACCACGGGAGAACCAGGCAGAAACTACATCACCTCTTACCGCCTTTTATGATCCGTGGAAATCACATAGTACTACTTCCACGAGAGCCCAGGCCTGCCCCGATTCAGGAGGCGAGAACAGAGACCTGCCTGTTTATGTGGGGCGTGCCAGGATCACACCCCAGGAAGAGCAGGCGGGGTAAGAGATGTGGTCACCATGAAGATACAATCTGTCGCACCGCAGACCACTGGGGTGGACTGCCAGCCCTTCACACACTGGGGCATCGTGGTGACCCGAATAGCAGTCTGCCTGCATTGGCCACGCCTGGAGCAGCAGTTCTCAAAGGCTGGACCACAGGCCAGTTGTGATTCACGACCAAAGTCCCATCACACATGGCCAAATGAAAAAACACAACAGTCTATAGTAAAACTTACTTTAGCCAACTTACAGGGTAGAGCCTCCACACCTGGACGCATTGTCCCCTCTTTCCTGGTGTTAAAATGTCTTTCGTGAAATGAGAGGGACAGCAGTCAGCAGGTGTTTTCCTGATGATGTCCTGTCAGGCTCCCCCCTTATTTTTCCACAACTTTCTGATCAATGAAATACAAATGTCTAAGACGCCACTGTAACAAGTGAAAACACGGAGTTTAGCCTCTCCTTGACCAACTCTCAAAGAGTGTACTTTAACTTATACTATGCAC
>PVKM010027124.1:0-18953 GCA_004027735.1 Carollia perspicillata | reverse complement strand
CACACTCCCCCTCTTTAGTTCTTGTCCATGTATCATAAGTTCTTTAGCTTCTACATTTCCCACACTACTCTTGCCCTCTCCCTGTCTATTTTCTCCCCACCGTCTATGCTACTTATTCCCTGTGCCTTCTCCCCACCCTCTCCTCCCACTCCCCTGTTGCTAACCTTCCATTTCTGTGGCTCTGCTCCTGTTTTAGGTGTCCGCTTAGTCTGCTTTTGATTTAGGTGTGGATGTTAATAATTGTGAGTTTGCTGTCCTTTTACTGTTCATATTTTTATCTTCTTTTTCTTAGGTAAGTCCCTTTAACATTTCATATAGTAAGGGCTTGGTGATGATGAACTCCTTGAATTTGATCTTATCTGAGAAGCACTTTATCTGCCCATCCTGAATGGAGTGTTTCTTAACAGATTATTATACTAAACCTGTTAAAATAGGCTAGGCTATTTATTACACTATCATGAAAAGGTAGGTTAGTGTCGCAGCTATACTTCTGATATTTATAGAGCATTTATATAATTAATTAAATCAGCCTTTTAAGAAATAGAATATCCCTTTTAAAGTACCTTATTCCATAACTTCAAAGTAAGCCTGTGTTAAAAATTGTTCTGTGCTTCCTGCTCACTTCCGTTTCTTCCCTTTTGGGCCACAGACTTCCTTAAGGAGGAAGTGAGAGAGAAGTGAATTCTCACTTCAGCCAATAGAATCTAGAATTATATAGTGTTTACCTATTTTGCATAACACAGGCTCACCCACACACATTATGAGATGCTTAAGTGAAAGAACACTGAGCAGACAGCTATTCAGTGTGTGATTCCAAGTGTAATTGGGAGATGCTTTAAATACTATCTGGATTTTATGTTCTGGCGAGAAGGTCGTTTGTCTAGCTTGTGATAAGCCATGGAATAAAGAGGTAGGTGTTCTCTGGTTTAATTTTTAGTGTAACATTGTCAGTACTTCGGGTTAAAGGTAAGCTTGTAAAAGGAATGATTTGAAGTGATCATAATTAATCAGATCACTTATATTTAATTGTTTCACATTTTTTCACATTCAGCTCTAGAAGTGTATTATGTATGGATTGCACTTCCTTCCATTTTAGAGAAAAGGCTGAATAAATCTCAAGTTCCAAGGCTTTTGTATTTTTAGGGAGGCTTTACACTGACTCACACCTCCTGTCAGTATTTAAGAACACATAAGAAAAATAACGGGGTGTTTTGCCTGTCAGCTGAGCTGAAAACTCTTTATTTGTAATATTTTTCCAGTCTAAGCCGCAGTATTTGCCTGTGTGTTTTATTCATGCTTTGGAACTCAGTGTTGTCTGTTGTTTTCTTTTGAGTTATTAAATTTGAGAATGATGATGCTGCCATTGTATTTTGGTGCTGACAGTTTATTAAGAATTGAGGGGGGTTTTTTTGTTTGTTTGTTTTTACCATAAATCTTCTCCTGAGTTATTCTCGAAGAGATCTAGACCTTTGGGATAACTTCAGTCTACTATTTAAACATTTTCACAAGGTAGGGAAAAAAATATAAAGAATTCTTTTAATATTGAGAGTCTTATTTCATAAGGATTTTAACTAATGTTCCTACCTGAATATTTTGTTCTTCCTCTGATATGGTGGGAAGAGATTTAATAATTTTAGATCTGGTAATTTATGGGAACACGAGGGGGTGCTCTTTCTGCTAAAAAATGAACGACGATAGTTCCCAGCAGTTTTTTTTCCGAGTCATTTTATTTTTATTAAAAGAAAAATATAATTGAGAATGTTTTCTTTCTATAGGAAATTCATGAAAAACTCAGTCTGTTTGTTAGAATACAGACATGTTGCCCAGTGATGTGTTCTTTATCATTTTTTAATCTGTGAAGAGGAAACATTCACTCTCTTGTATATGTATAAAATGGTAGTTACCATAAGTCAGTGATGAGAAGAGTTGAAAATTATGATCATAAGTTAAATTGATCATAATTTACCTATTGATGTATTTGTAATGTGAAAATACAATAATAATAAGAGGAAAGAAAATTTGTAGAAATATCCCAGCTGTATGTATGTACTGTTTTCCTAATGAAAGAGTTAAATATAAATACCATATGGATTCGAAATATTCACTTAGCTAAAAAATAGATGTACTTAGCCTCTCACAATGGCTGTAAATTAGTGTTATAAAAATTTATGGAGAAAACATTATTATTTGGTCAAAGAAAGATCAGCTCCTACTTTCAGAACTTTTCATGAGCCAAAGAGAAAACTAGAACTCTCATAAGATGAAACTTTTGTTTGTTGGTGAGATTAGTAACAGTTATCTTCTAGTGATTCTCTGTCGGTAGCTAACTTTACTCTTAGGAGCAATACTGGCGATTCAATTGTAATTTGAATTTTCAACTACATTTTTTCCCATACCTTTTAGAGACAGCTTGTAATGGAATTATGAAACTATTAACTTTCCTGTAAGGGCAGGAACTGCATATACTAAGTCTTATTTGATTTAGTTGCACCATTTTTTCCCTTATTGAGAATCAAACATTTATACAGCATTCAACGTGAAATTAGTTGTAGTGATTTTTGAGGCCTTTGATTATATTTCAAGGCCTGTTATACATTAGAGCAGTAGGAAAACTAGAATTTTTTACACTGTATCTAAGTTATCTATAAAGAACAGATTATAAACATTCATTTTGATTCTGAGAAATAAAGGTGAATCTCTGAGAAAAATAATTAAATCTTAAGTGATGGGTCAGCATCACCATAAATTAATGAAGTGTTACTAAGACCTACTTTGTATGCCTACCTAAATACATACTAGGTATTTAACAAACACTTGATTTTTTTTTTCACATTACATTTGTTCCTTGAAAATCACTGGCTTAACTTGCACAGTTTGAATAATTGCAAGAGATCCAGAAGTCTATCACTTGTGTATTTAGTGAGTGAACCAAGCAGATAGCCCAGCATCCAGATTACAGTACAGCTTTGGTTGTTCTCATTCAGTCCTCATGACAAATTCTATGAGGTGTGGGATATACTGTCACCATTTTACAGAATGAGAAACTCATGTGCCTACAGAGCTGGTTTTATAGGCTTGGTAATTCATGAAGGACCCTGTATATAGCCCACAAGGGCCAGCGTTCTCAGAGTTGACCCTAGGTCCAGTCATCGTTTTACTTAGTTCTTCATAAGTGTCTCCTCCAGCTTGAGGAAAACATTATCACAATGAAATAATTAGTGAATAATTCAGGAAAGTGTTTGACTTTCTGGCTTTTTAAAATGAAATATCAGAATTACCCAGGGCTGGTGCTTCCTCACTTCTTCCCAGGTCCCCCCTATCTATTCCCTTTCATAAACTTTTTTAAGAGCAGAATTCTGGTAGTTAAGTAGACAGAAGTCAGATGAATTCAGATATGATAGTGTATAGCATTAATTCAGAAGCTGTGATATAATTGCATATACAAAGTGTTTTCTGATAAAAACTACCTATAACATTCCATAGTAAAATTGCCCTTGTATCTTTTTTTTTTTTTTTAAGAAAAACCAATGAAGCATGGTTTTGTCAAATTCTGGTCAATATGTTGGTGGATTACTTTAGTTTAGATATTGTTCAGTCCAGTAGGTGGCCACACTTGTGTAGTAATACTCTCTCCTAACCAAAGGGGCTGTGGGTGGTGCAGTTTCAGATCAGAAAGAAGAGGGCATGAGACATGGCAGATGCTATGATTTGACAGGATTGGTACGGCTTGGACATCTTGTACCTTTAGGTGGTAAGAAGGCTGAAAGGAGACAAAATGAATCTTGAATTCATTGTCTAACCCCTTTTATTAAATTCAAAGGCCTGTTTTGTTTTTCATTATTATTACTTTTACTTTGTATTTTAAAATAATTTAGCCTTATAGAAAATGTGGGAAATAAAAGGAATTAAGTTTATATATATTCTGTAGTCAGCTTCCTCTAATGTTTAACAATCTTTATAACCAGAATATATTTATAAAAACCAGGAAATAAACATTGATACAATACTACTGGCTAAACTGTAGACCATATTCAATTTAACCAGTTCTTCACTAATGTCTTTTTTCTGTTCCAGGATCTAATTCATGATGCTATAGGTCCCATGTAGTTGTTGCATCTCTTTAATCTACTCCAGTCTGGGAATTTCTTTGTTCTTTCTTGTGCTTTGTGACCTTGGCACTTTTAATGAGTACTGATAGTTATTTGCAGAACATTTGTCAATTTGGGCTATTCTGATGTTTTCTCATGATTAGATCGAGGTTTTGCATTTTTTTGGCAGTGTACCACAGAACTGATGTGTTCTCAGTACATAATCAAAGGATGCATGATATCAAAAATGTCTCATTACAGATTGTTAAACTTGGTCAGTTGGTTAAGATGATATCTGCCAGGTTACTCCACTGTGAAGTTACTGTTGTCCCTGTATAATTAATAAATATCTTTAGGGAGGTGCTTGGAGGTTATTGTTGTCTTTAAAAGAAAAAAAGCCACTTAATTTGGTCACTGTTTTATAAGGACTAAAGAAAACCCAGATTATTCTATTTCTGGGGGTAATTTAACTGTCCAGAATAATCATTACACAATACTTTTTTTGGAAGGGCCCATAACCTACATAAGATTAATATGGTTTATTCTTGGAATAGAAAAATATGACCATGGACTCAGTGTTCTGTTTTTTTAATTATTATTATTTCATAAGTTGGTATAGATTTAAATTGCTTGGAAAAAATTATTTTATTCAAGATTTTATTTTTTGGAAAAATGATTATTTTTTCCAAGTTTAAATTTTATCCAAGGAAATTTTAAACTCAGCTTTAAATGACTGAGTTGCTCAGAAAATTAAAATGGTTAGTCAGTATTATAGAAGTTTATCCCCATGTTAGGGCAATAGCATTTATGTAAACTCTCACCGTTTAATACTTTATCCCTAGTAGGAAAAGAGTTGGGGATTTTCTTGTTGTTTAATTTCCCAAAGTAGTTCTCTAGTCCTCCCAATCCCTTGTATTTTCAGCAGTTCTAGAGTGTAAACTAGAGGTTGAAACCATAGGTTTCTTATCTATAAAATGAGTGTTATAATAGTTTCTATCTCATACAGTTGTTCTGGGGAGTAAATCAGATACTGCATGTAAAGTGCTCCTGACAGTGTTTGGCGCAGCGACAGAACCCAGTGTCAGCCACTATGAAAGAAGGGTCGCAAAGCATGAGCTGACTGCCAGTGTTGGATGCTGATTTTATAAAATGATAGGATTTCCCATGAATATCCTTTCTTGTTCCAAATAACTATCTAATCCCCAAATTTTATACTTTCTGCAGAATTTTGTTCAGGACTTAAATGGTTAAACCTAGGGGAATTTCTAGTCTTGCTTTCTGAGAAGTATATTCTAGAAACTGTGGCAATCTAAAAGAATTGAATACAGGCCAAGAAAGCATGGGTAGGTACAATAAAAATGTTTTAGTC
Organism: Carollia perspicillata; assembly: GCA_004027735.1. Taxonomy (NCBI): domain Eukaryota; kingdom Metazoa; phylum Chordata; class Mammalia; order Chiroptera; family Phyllostomidae; genus Carollia; species Carollia perspicillata. The sequence goes on along the minus strand of PVKM010027124.1, from coordinate 13,496 downwards.
TTTTGTTGTGTCTTTTAAAATAACATTTTCTAAATCTGGGGCATTAGTGGTCATTTGGGGGTAGGGTAGTGTGTTTGTATTTAAACCCCTCCCCCGGTCAGGAATACTGACTGCCCTGCAGTTTCTTCTTGGCTGTCACTTTTCAGGGAATATACGAAGCTTTGTGTTCCTAGGCTGTCTGGACTTAATTCTAATACAATTTTCTTCTTGATGGTGCCAGGACTTTGACTTAATGTGATACCCTGCTTTTCCCCTCAGGTTCCTTTCTCCACATCCCATTTTTTGTTTATTTTTCTTTTAAAAAAAAAGATTTTATTATTTATTTTTAGAGTGAGGGGAAGAAAGAGAAACAATGATGTGTGAGAGAAACATGGATTGCTTGCCTCTCACATGCCCCCACCGGCAGACCTGGCCCACAACCCATACACACGCCCTGACAAGGGAATCAAACTGGCAACCTTCCAGTTTGCAGGCCAGGCTCAGTCCACTGAGCCACAGCAGCCAGGGCTCCCCACCCCATTTTTTAAACAAACATGCAAAGTCCCCTTCATTTACTGAAGTTTTCTTGTTGGTCACTACCAGGAAACAGGGTTGACAAATACAGTGAGTGAGCACTGAGGAAGTGACAAAGATTCAAATCTCAAAAAGCACTAGTCATAGCTGAATAGTTGTTACAAGTCTTTGCTGGAGTATCACTTGTTTAGGTTTATTTTACACAGGTATACCTTCTATTTATAGTCTCCTTCCTAAATGGTCCCATCGTATAGTCTCTCATTCTTTTTTAGGAATCAGCCACACCAAACCTTGTCTGGGGTGTGACTATTGGTATCAGAAAACCCAGACTAATTAACTTCTAGGAGCTTCATCTTCCCATTTATAAAATGGGGATAAGAATTTTATTTGATACAGTTGTGATAGAGATAAATGAGTTAATGCATGTTAAGTCGGTATAGGGAATTTAGTTCTAATTCTGCCAAATATTACCTGTTTGGCCTTGAAGTAGTCACTGGTGTTTCTGACTGACACACTGAGTTCCCTTATCTAGAAAATGGAGTTAATAAGACTTTCCTACTTAATTCACAGGGCTGTTGTGTGAGGGTCAAATAAAATAATCTTATGTGAAAGCACTTCGCTAATTAACAGTCTGTGCAAGTGCACTATAGACCTTAATCCAAGGTGATTCAGATTGACACTCCTTTTGATTTAAAAGAATCCTATCCTCCCTGCTTTCCAAAGCCTGCTTTTAATTTTTCTAGGCCTGGGTCTTCTGGGTCAAGAAGATATTTCCTTATCTGGCCTCTACAGGTTAACATGTCTCTAAACATCACTCTACCCAGCACTGTCCATAAAGGTATTTTCCTTCAACCACTTGAGAGAGGTTGTCTCAATATTAAAGTATTCAAATGCATAGAAATATTAATAATTAATCGCCATCAGGGTATGTTGATAGTTCTCCCATTCTCACTCCTAGCCACTCTTTCAGTTCTAATAAAATACTGAAACTACAGCTATCTTTAAAGCCATTGCCTTTACTAATACAAGGGTTAGTGAAAACCCTTTAAGATATCAGTATGATGTTAGTAAGAAAACATTTTTTAAATGCCTTGCTATGTGCCAAGCACTATGTCAAAAATAGGGCATATTACTCTCCTGAAAACTAATTGTCACTCCCAATTTGAGATTTAGAGCAGTGATTCTCATAGGGTGAAGGGTGGGAAGGTGAGACATTTTTGACTAGCACAGCTATAGGTGCTACTGGTATCTAGCGGATATAAAGACCAGGGGCACTGCTGACCCTCCTATAATCACAGATTAGTCCCTCACAATGTCGAAATGTTAGTAGTGCCAAGGTTGAGAAAGGTTCCTAGTTTAGCAACAAATACTGTCCCTGGGGAGGATGTTAATTGTTTTTCTATCAGGATGAAAATAAGTTATCCTAGTGGGTGATAGAATATCACAAAAGCCCTGTGAACTAGGTAGGAAAGTCTTATTATCTAGCATGTCATTTGCCTACCCTTTTGCCCAGGGAGCGAGTGCCCTGTATCATGGAAAGAGGAAGGAACATGGACGTTTCTTCTTTTACTGCTGTACTGAGAAAGCTAGAAGACACTGACAAAAGTAGTAACTTCATACTCCTACTTCTGACACTGTTGTTTCTCCTATCCCTTCTCTCCTTTTGTTGAAAGATGCTGCGTATTAGTCCTGTTAATTGTGAAACAAGGAAGAAGGTAGTTAATTTTTCACTCTTATCAATAAGAAACTGCTGTAAATTTAACTTCCTTCAATCATCAGCTAACTTGGTTTCATAAAATGGCTCTGCCCCAAATATACCGAAAGAGTTCTCTCTGTTTGAGTCATCCTTTTGAAATCAACCACAAAAGAACTCTAGTATAGATGGAAATCTGTTTCATCAGAGATAATTTATGCAATCCACATTGTATTTTTATCATCATATCGTTTTTATATTTTAAAGTTCTTTTTTTCCTCAACACTCCTTTGAGCCTACTCACTTGCCCACCAAAATAGAAGTGTTCAAAAGATGAATATAAACATCTATGTAAGGTCTGTTCTGTCCCTTGTTTAGTGTTTGTTTTGCTTCCTTTTATTTTTTCAGGGGAGGAATTTTGTGTTTAGTAGGTAAGCAAAAGGCTGTGCGCAATGTAAATAATAAAAGAAAAATTCTGTTATGTTGAGGGAGCAGTTTGAGCAAAGATTGACTTCCCAGTTTTTCTTCTTTAGGTGAAACAGACTATTATATTTTATGTTGTAGAAAGTCATCTTTGGGGGAAGACTTGATATGAAAATAATTGTAGTCCACTGGCCTTTGAAGAACAAATGACCAAAATGTTCTATGGGTCAAATTGATAAGACTATTTCAAATTAATATGTATTTTATGGCTAACTTTTCATGTTTTCCCACCACACACCAAAAATAACACTATTCCAGAATATACTTGTTTAAAAAAATATTTTTAACTTGGGAAGATTCCTGCTGATAGAGGAGCATGCTTTATTTTCAAGGATCAAGTACAGGTTCAAAGTTACTGATATTATGTAGAAAACAGCCTTATTCTCTTAGGAAGATTTTCTCTAATATTTTTTCCCCAGTTTTAGGTAGAATTAATGGTGCTATTTCATGTTCTTTGTGCTGCATCACTTTGGGATAGAACTGAATATGGCGGGGTAGGGGGATGAGTCTGACCAACTAACTTAATTGCATACCAACAGCTGGGCCCAGTAATTGAGGCATTGGAATGAACTCATTTGATGTATGTAGTCATTTCAAGTCATCAAGTACATGTCTTCAGAAATTAATGTTGAAGAGTTCTATATCTTATCCAGATTTTAAAACAGTATATAGAGTGCTGGACCACTGTCTTGCTGCTAAGATTCTACGCTATTGTGAAGAGCATTAATTTTTCTTCAGAATGCAGAGGTTCCAACACCGTCTTTACAACAGTCACCTGTCAACACATATTAGAACTGCAATGAAAGGTTCAAGGAGAAATAGCTGTCATGGCACATTTTATTCATAGTTTAAGATGCCAAATATGTTAATTGATTATATGCCATTTTAAATTTAAGAAAACTTTAAATTGAGTTATTTTAACCAATTGGTTGTTACAACCAATATTATTCAAGTGTTTTACTATAGCATAGGTAGCAAACACAAGGCCCGCAGGCCAAATCTGGCCCTCCACCTTGTTTCTACCCGGCAGAGTGCTGAGCTCTCTAATTAGCTGTTACGGAGTAGTGACATTTATACAGTCCTAAAGTTATATTCGGCCCTTTGAAGGCACCTGCAAGGCTGATGTGGCCCCCAGTGAAAATGAGTTTGACACCCCTATACTGTAGGTTTTCAATTATTAGATGCCGAAATAGAATCCAAGTTTGAGTGTGTTCCTGTGATTGAAACTTTGGTATCACCAATAAAATATCCCAAGGTCAGGACGTAAGCAGAATGAGTATAATTAGAAAGACATTGTTTTTCTTGGCTAATTTGGCCAAGGGCTCTAGAAAGTATAGAATAGTGAGAATATGCCAGCCCTACTGTAATTCCTTGACTATGGTAAAAATTGTTCCTTTTTCTTTTTCTATAAAGGTAAGGACTAAATTATAGTGCTATGTGCACATTATTTTATAAATTCTTATTTTAGGACCATTATAGTCTCATCTATTTCCAGCTCCAAAATTCTCTTCAGCCTACTTTAGTCCCTTAATTTTTAGAGATGAGGAAACATATTGCTTTGTTCATAGAGAGCTAGAACTAGAACATGAGCTAATACTTGCTAGCCATACAGTATACTAATACTAGCCAACTACGAGCATTCGCATATCACTTTCAGATTTTTGCCATATCTGTGTAATACTATTTATACTATTCACATTGACTTTAAGTAAATAAGCTTTTCAAAGGAAATTATTTGCAACTAAAAGTGGAAAACCATTACTTCCTAAATTCTAAATAGAAATCCAAATGTAAACTAAGCAGTGTTGTTAAAATTTAATTTAAAATTTGAGTTTAATTAATTCTTGAGATTTATTGGGAAGAGAAGAGGATTTTATATTTGAGTGTATTTGAGTGAATGGAGTTTTTCCCTTTTTTTTAATTTTTATTTTATTGATTATGCCATTACAGTCATCCCATTTCCCCCTTCATAACCCTCCACCCTGCACACCCCCTCCCACCCACACTCCCCCTCTTTAGTTCATGTCCATGTGTCATAAGTTCTTTAGCTTCTACATTTCCCACACTACTCTTGCCCTCTCCCTGTCTATTTTCTCCCCACTGTCTATGCTATTTATTCTCTGTACCTTCTCCCCACCCTCTCCTCCCATTCCCATGTTGCTAACCTTCCATGTGACCTCCATTTCTGTGGCTCTGCTCCTGTTTTAGGTGACTGCTTAGTCTGCTTTTGTTTTAGGTGTGGATATTAATAATTGTGAATTTGCTGTCCTTTTACTGTTCATATTTTTATCTTCTTTTTCTTAGGTAAGTCCCTTTAACATTTCATATAGTAAGGGCTTGGCGATGATGAACTCCTTGAACTTGATCTTATCTGAGAAGCGCTTTATCTGCCCATCCATTCTGAATGAAAGTTTTGCTGGATAGAGCAGTCTTGGATGTAGGTCCTTGTGTTTCATGACTTGGAATACTTCTTTCCAGCCCCTTCTTGCCTATAAGGTCTCTTGAGAAATCAGCTGACAGTCTGATGGGAACTCCTTTGTAGGTAACCATCCCCTTATCTCTTGCTGCTTCTAGAATTCTCTCCTTGATTTTAATCTTGGCTAATGTAACTATGATGTGCCTTGGTGTGTTCCTCCTTGGATCCAACTTCTTTGGGACTCTCCAAGCCTCCTGGACTTCCTGGAAGTCTATTTCCTTTGCCAGATTGGGGAAGTTCTCCTTTACTATTTGTTCAAATAAGTTTTCCACTTGTTGCTCTTCCTCTTCCCCTTCTGGTACCCCTATAATTCATATGTTGGAATGTTTAAAGATGTCCTGGAGGTTCCTAAACCTCTCCTCATTTTTTTGAATTCTTGTTTCTTCATTCTTTTCTGCTTGGTTGTTTGTTTCTTCCTTCTGGTCCACTCCATTGATTTGAGTCCCAGGTTTCTTCCCATCACTACTAGTTCCCTGTGCATTTTCCATCATTTCACTTATGAACGCCTTCATTTGTTCATCTAATTTGCGACCAAAATCAACCAATTCTGTGAGAATCCTGATCACCAATGCTTTGAACTGTGCATCTGATAGGTCGGCTATCTCTTGCTTGCTTAAAAGTATTGGCTCTGGGGCTCTGAGCTTTTCTTCTGTTTGAGTCATTTTTGGTCAGGTGGCGCCTGTTGAGTATGAGCGGCGGAGCCTTAGGTGTTCACCAGGGCGGGGCAGCCTAGTCGCCATGTTGTCGAGTTTTTCTTAAAATAATACTTAAGTGTGTTTTACTTTAAAATTTAGTAAGCATGTTTTAACTTAATAACAACAAAAGTTTGTATGCTGTCTGAATTGCTAATCTAAATGTTTATGTTAGTTAAAACTGGCTAAGCCTTCTTCTTTACTTGTTCTTAATCATTGGGCTACAAATACTGTGTTTCTCTCTCTCTGATAGTGCACCTATATACAGGCTGTATCTTACTGTACAGTAGGAAAACAACAAGTAGGTATTTTTCATTCATGAGTTTCTTATGAAATCTTTTGGTGGAATTATAAAACCAGGACACTTTTGTGGGTTAGCATGAGAGTTTTGTTGTGAACCTTTGTAACAAGCCTAATAGGAAGACTGGGGAGAGAAAGAGACATAGGAAATACCCAGTCCCATTAAACTGCTAATGAAATAGACGTGAGAGTATTGTGGGGTTGTTTATTATAGTGATTTTTCTCAGGCTTTTGTTTTTTATACTTAATGTCAGATTTATATTTTTGTAATTAAACTTTTTTTCTGGTTCTTTTTTTTAATCCTCACTGAGGACATGTTTTTTATTGACTTTAGAGAGAGAGGAAGTGGGGTGGTGGGGAGAGACACATTGATGTGAAAGAGAAACGTGGATCCGCTGCCTCCCACTCTTACCCCAGCCACAGATTGAACTTGAAACCTAGGTATTGCCCTGACTGGGAATCCAGCAACCTTTTGGTGTTTGGATGATGCTCCTACCAGCTGAGCCACCCAGCCAGGGCTTAATTAAACTTTTGTTTTGAGATTATTGTAGATTCACATGCAGTTGGAAGAAATACAGAGATTCTGTGTACCCTTTACCCCATTTACTCCAATGGTATTACACCTTATAAAACTTAATATTCAGTAATATATCCCTACCACAATATTGATAATGTTAAAGATACAGAACACTTCCTTCACCGCTTAAGTCCTTCCTATTGCCCCTCGTAGCCACACCCACTTAGCTTCTACTCCTGCCCCCTCCTTAACTCTTGGCAACCAGTAATCTGTTTTTCATTTCTATAATTTTGTCATTCCAAGAATATTACCTTTGAAGGTTGTTAGCTTTTTTACTCAGCATAATTCTGTACAGAGATTTCATCCATGTTGTTTCATCTAACAGTAGTTTGTTCCTTTTTATTGCTGAGAACTAGTCCACATAATAGGAATAAAGCTGCTCTAAACATTTGTGTACAGAAGTCTTCATTTCTCTAGGATAAATGCCCAGGAGTACAGTATATATATATAATTGTCTTAACTATTTCCTTTACATACATTGGAACCACATCAGACAGTGTTAATAATTTTTGCTTCGACCTTCAGACATAATGTAGGAAATTCAAGAAAAGAAAAGTTTATTGTATTTGCCATATTTTTACTTATCATATTCTTCCTTTTTGATGTTCCAGGGTTCTTTTCTTTTATCATTTATTTTCTGCTTAGAGAATTTCTTCTGGTCATTCTATTAGAATGGATCTGCTGGTGACAAATTCTCCTAATTTTCCCTCATCTGAGAATGTCTTGACTTCTTTTCCATTTTGTTGACTGTAGGATTCTGGGTTAACAGTTCTTTTCTTTCAGTGTGTGAAAAAAATATGCCACTTTCTTTTGGCTTTTATAGTTTTTGGTGAGAAATACACTGTCATTCTAATTGCTTTCCCCTATAGGTAAGGTATAGTCTCTCTCTGTTTTCTTTCAAGATATTTTCTTTGCCTTTGGTTTTAGTTTAATTATGATGTGTCTTGTCATGGATTTCTTCGGATTTATCCTGTGTAAGGTTTGTTCAGCTTCTTGAATCTGTGGTTTTGTTTCTCTTCCCAAAGTTGATAAGTTTTCAGCCATTATTTCTTTCAGTACTTTTTCAGCTTTATTCTTTTTCGCCTTTCTAGGTTCTAGTGATACAAATGTAGATCTTTTGCTGTAGTCCCACAGGTCCATGAGACTCTGGTTTATTTGTTTTTTTGGTTTTTGGTTTTTTCATCTATTCATTTGCTATCTTGATTATCTTTTTGCATGGTGTTAAATCTATATGTCATGAATGATTTTCTGTTGAAACCTGGGTATTTTCGTATTATGTTCTGAGACTGAAGATATTAACTACACCTTCTGTTTCCACTGACTTTACATGACACTACTTAGGCAGGGGAATAGAGGTGCCTCCTTTTTGAGGCCAGCTAGACATAGAAGTTCAGATTCCCTACTCAGCCTCCATTGACACCCTCCGCCCCCAGGGAAAGAAATCCTTTCTACTACTGTGGGTAAGGGAAGAAGTCTAGGCTCCCTACGTGATCTTCCCTGGTACTGCTAGGGGAAAGGTGGGGGCATGTTATCAACTAGCAGGGTGGAAGTCCAAGCTCCCTATTTGGCCTACCCTGACACTACCGTGGTTGGGAGGTTGGGCCTTCTCATTAGACCTCATGAGGTCAAAGTCTAGGCTGCCCGTGCAGCTCTTGCAGCTCTGGATAGGGGTAGGGCCACAGTGTTTTCTGTGGTGCTTGACTGCAGTGGGGCAGTTATTGTCAAAAGTTTTCCATCTTACTAAGTCTGTTCCTTTTTTCTTCCTTTGACTAGAGAGACTAGGCTTTTGTTGGGCTTTGTTTTTTTTTTTTTTTTTTAATCTGCTAGTTGGAATTTCAGGTTGCTGTATTCAGCTTCAAATCTGTTATATTAGGCAAAAAGAAAACTTACCATTGTGTTGTTCCTTGGCTCCTGAGTTTCCTAGCTGGTTGGCCTTCTCTCTACTTTTCAGAGTCTTCCTATGCTTTATATTTAATGTCCAAGGTTTTTATTTATACTTAGTGGAAATAATAGGGAAAAATAAGTCTACTCCATCTTCCTGGAAGTAGAAGACCCCAAATTTACATTTTAATTTATTTAAACAGTTGTATCAAATATATAACCATTACTGGGGGAAATAGTTCATATATTATGTGATATTTGCATAATATTTGCACCAGATAGACTAGAAAATAGCATCTTTATTTAAATTGAAATTTATTGTTCACATTATTAATGAAAACTTTTTCCCTCTAGGAAATAATGCAAAAGGTGTCCCAAGGCTCCTGACCAGTGAACAAAGATTTGAGAAAAATAGCCAAGCTCATGTTTTCTCCTGATCAAGAAAATCATCCATCCAAAGCACCAGTAAAATATGGTGAACTCATTGTCTTAGGGTAAGGTTTCTTCATCCGATGACACAAAATTGAATATTATATAGTAACTTTAATATCTAGGTTAAAAGTATTTTTCTTTAGAATTTATATCTTACCTATTTACAGAAAGGATTTAAAGATACAGGGTAATATTACCAAGTAAGGAAACTCTTAATTCTCATTTTTATGCCATCACTTACAAGTGCTCAAGTACTGCATAATTTGCCTCACCCCCACCCCTAGATAGGACAAAGCTTCTTGAAGATGAAGTGAAAATGTATTGTCTAGAGCTGTATAATTATTTTGTCTTCACTATTTCTTGTTTTAGAAAATTTGCCTTGACTGACTTTATTTTTTATGAAGGGTGGTCAATATAATTGTTATATATGGCATTCTTTGAGTAAACTCCCTTGTCTTCCTTGTCAGCCACTAAAGTAGGCCATTTTACAATCACATTCTCCTCCAGCCTCAAAACTGTCCCTGTTCCCTGCTTCGTTTCCTCCCAGATTGACCATGACTTCAGGATGCAAGGGGGAAACAGTGAATGAGGCGAGATTATTATTAAACTACTGCCTGTGTCATAATGAAGCAGTAAAGAATGAAAAAAAAAAAACATGACAACACCTGAATCTACTTTGCCAGTCTCACATGTGTGACCTTTGGAAAATATCTTAATTCCTCTGAGTCTGTGAGGAGCTTCATTCCTCTGAAGAATAACTAAATTCCTCATCTGTAAGAGCAGAGAGTGATGCCAGTCCCCAAGAGTTTTTTATGGGAGTGGATTAAGTATGGTGATGTATGGGGTAGAACCCAAGAGTGCCTACTGCATAGTAAAGACCCAGATGTTTTGTTTTGAACTTTTCTCCTAGTAGTTCAGTCCTTACAATGTTATCATGGAGAAACGGTCATAACATCTAAACAACAAAAGTATATTTAACTGCTGCTTAGCAGGCATTTCAGTTGGACAGGTTTTGCCAACATAATATGAATGTGTGTTTAGGTTTGGGTGGTTGAGACCTAACAAACAAGTCTAAAATTCCTCATTTCAAAAGTTAAGCTATTTAAAGTGTTTGGTTCAAAATTAAAGGAGGTTCTATTTTTAAAAATTTCTATTGTACTTTTAAAGATTAGATTAGCACATACAAACATTCACCTTTAGGAAAAAATAGAATGAGTCATAAGGAGTCAGATATGCCACTAATCAGCTCTTGATTATCTTAAGAGGGAAGAAAAATACAGCTAACTCAAAGAATGAAAAGAAGCATGGCAAACACCAGGATCCAGATTCTAGCTTTATCTGTATAATCCAAAAGGTACTTCTCTGTGACTTAGAATATGGCCAGACGGCATCTCATTTTGTTTTATACTCAGGCAGCTGGGGATCAGCAATTGCTAAAAAGAATTTTAGATACTTAGAATGTGGTAATAGATAATTAATTGGAATTGATCTTATAAGGCAAAGTAACACATCTGGTAGAATTGTGTAGTTCTTACAAGAGATCACCTAAACCTTTTCTCCCCCCTTCAGGTATAATGGGTCTCTCCCAAACGGCGATAGAGGAAGAAGGAAAAGTAGGTTTGCTTTATTTAAAAGACCTAAGGCAAATGGGGTGAAGCCCAGCACTGTGCATATTGCTTGTACTCCTCAGGCTGCAAAGGTAAAAAAACAAACACAAAACCCTGTAAATTATCTTGGAGAAATTGAAAGACTTGTGCATGTTGTTCATGTTCTCTTGCATTTTCCCTTCACATTCGATACCAGAAGTTTCCTTCTGTTTGGGTGTGTGAAGACACTTTGGAAATGTGATATTTGAAGGGCTGCCATATGGAAGAGCATTAGACTTTTTTTTAATGACAAACCAGGATCAGTGGATGGAAACTAGAAGGAAACATTCTCTTTTCTTATTAAAAAGTGTGGGGGTGGATCTGGGGTTTTATCTAGTATTTAGAATTGTACAGCTGCCTGCCCTGAGAATTATGTGTTCCTGCACTAGAGGGCCCTTGGCTAGGCTTGGCAAGGAATGTAGTATGTAAGAATTGTATCCAGGTACTAGAAGTATGCTTAGGTGTGGTAATTTTTTTAACTAAGGGTCTTTCTCAAAGATTTTATGGATACTCTTTATTTTTATATTTTGTTTTATGATCTTTATAACTTTTAGCATAATGCCTTGAAAAAAGTAGACCTCCATAATAATTAAGTTGAATCAAAGCTATGAAAAAGCAATTACTCAACTGTATCTGCAATATAACTTCGCAGTCTCCTTGTCTGGTGCTTTTAGTCCCTTTTTCTATCACTACCAAAAGTCTCTAGAACACAGGCCACCATTTGAAGACACTTGGGCTTTTCTTAGATTGATAGACAATTAGAGGGAATTTTAGATCTTCAGATTTCCTATGAATTCCTGCACTTCTCATTAGAGTTCCTTGGTTTATGGAAGTACATGTTATCTTTAGCTAAGCAGCCCCAGGATGTACATTAATATTATACCATCTGAGTATGTCTTTGTAAGTTAAATAACAAGAGACAGAGAAGTTGGTAAATGATGCCTTGTTTTAAGTTGTAGTTTCAGTCCCCAAAGTTAATTGGGTTTTTGGCTCGTTTTTATATTCAATGTGATGTCTAAAATACAGTCCTCATGCCTTGACCAGGCATCATCTATTACTGTTTGAGAGCCAGTGAATGTAGAAAAGGGACAGTTTCTTTTGTGTTTCTTTTTGCTCCTTTGAAGAGAATGGATGTGCTAAGTAGATGGTGGAAGTGAACGTCTTACTGATCCAATCAGAGGGGCTTCTTTCCAGTATTTCTCCACAGAAGTGCTTTGGCAGCTTGGGTGTGCCAATTATTCTTTGTGCAGGGTTGTCTCACCTATTTCAGGACAATCCCTTGTAAGCCCTCAAATCATTGTGACAGTCAAAAAATGCACCTGCATATTTCCAGGTGCCCCTCACACAGCTAATATGCCCTCTAGTTGAGAGCCATCCTCATTGGGAAAATATTTCTAATCCTGCCTCTGTAATCTGTTCTGCTCTTTTCTTTGAATTTTTACTTTGACACCTCTAATGTCTTCACTGTTAGCTTCTTTTCATCTTTACTGGACAACAAGAATTTTAGGGATCAAAGACTGCCTCTTTCCTTTTTTAGTTTTGGAGGCATGTAGTATGTGGTCATGAAGTAAACTGTTTAGTCTGGCAGCCATCTGGGGTGAATGGTTAAACCCTGCCTTCCAGTCCAGTGAGAAGTTAACTTGACATAGTTCTTACTCTGAATCTGAAAGTAGGTTTAATAGCTGAAAACAAAAACAAAAAACAGGGTTTACAATCTCAAAGTACACAAAAACACCTGTTTTTAAAACTCTTTAGCCATTAAGAATTAACTTCTAAAATACTGAGCACTTATTTGATTGAAAAGTCAGTTCCTTAATGCTGAGTTAAAGTAATTTGTAGGTTTTAAAACCTGTAAAACAATTACACAACATTTATGAATACATAAATTGCACAGTGAAAAAGAACATGTGTAGGAATGATCTGTGCTGCTCTCGAGGTTGGCTGCCTCTAAAGAAAGGGGAGTAGGGAGGAACATGCCAACTATTGATTGGATCTCTAGAGATTAATTTCTTTTAAAAGATCAGAAGCAAAAATGACATTATTGAAGTTTGATAAAGCTGCGTAGTTAGTGCCCAGGTGTTTGTTTATTCTCTTGATTTGTATATGAAAATTTCACAATCTTGTTTCATCTTAAAGCCACTATTTTAAGGCTTTATTTGTTATAGATTGGCTACAAAATCAGACCAAGTAAAATTTTAAAATGCCAGGGCTCTAAATAAGAAATTTACTTTATTTTTTTTTCATTTAGCCTTCCTGTGTATAATCATTGTTTTGTGTCTTTGTATGTTTTCCTTTTACGCATCCTGTTTCCACTTCCTTTGTTTGGGTTTTTCCCCCTCTGGTATTATCTTCAACTCATATATATATATAGAGAGAGAATGCCTGAAAACAAAACTGAAAAGTTCTTTTTAGCAATGTTTTTAGTTTGGGACAAGTCAGAAGTATAGTCATAAACATTATATCCATTTCCTTTGGTAATGTGTAATCATTCTATGAATTTTTCTGTATCTAGCCCAGCATGTGGCAAATATTTGTCATCTGTAGTCACAGAATGGTTAGAAAACCAGTTAACTCTGCTTATTGGTTAACTTTATAACTCTTTGAGTTACTTTAATAATAAGATTCCTTTTATCTTGCAAGATTTTGTATTTTCTTCTTACCAGAGTAGTACTGAGTACTATTTTTAAATTGTACATGGGATTGGTTTTTTGTTTATTGGTTGGTTTGTTTGTTTTAATTTCTTCTTCTTTTTTTTTTTAATTGTTGTTCAAGTACAGTTTTGTCTTTTACTCCCAACCCAGTC
>PVKM010027123.1:0-18965 GCA_004027735.1 Carollia perspicillata | reverse complement strand
CCTCTCAAGTGACGCTGAAGATATGCTGCCAGCAGTTTCACTCCAGGGAGGGACCTAGATTCCCATGCTCAGTTACAAGTTGGCATGTGTAAAAATGTTTGCATAGTCATCATTTGAAATAGCAAAATTTCACAATAAATAGAAACAATCTAAATATTAAGAGAGAAATATTATTGAGAAGTAAAAATGAATCATTGACAGATCATTGCAGATGAAGATCATGAATACAGTGGTGAGAAAAGAAAGTTGCAGAAGAATATACACAGCATGATATCTTTTCTATAATGTTGAAAATGGTGAATCAATCCTATCCTAGTTCAAGAATAAATACAGGTGTGAGAATTCTAGACACCAAATTCAGGAGAGTCGTTATACCTGAGCCAGGAGATGTACGAGAACTGAAGAGCACATGTGGCATTTCCACTCCACATATAGGGTCAGGGCTTCCCACGAACTGGGCATGACATGGAGCAGTTCAGTTCTGCTAACATGAAGTGCCCCTATACCCTGGGCTGCAATGCAGTCTTGACTGATGAGGTAGACAGGGTGTAGAGGACACAAGATAATCTGAGTCCTTTCCCTTGCTCTCAGAATTGGGTTGTCTAGGAGATAAGGGGAGGCTTAAGTGCCTTAACGAATGACATCTTAGTAAAATGCTATGAATGGTGGCAGCGATGGCAAGGATTGCTGAGCATACACAGGCTGGCATGGGTGCTCTGAAGAATAAGAATCATGTATTTTGAAGGAAAGGATAAAATGGAGCCAAAAGCCTGAGGATCAGAAATGGAAATGACCTCTGTGATAAAGGGGAGGATGGGAAGGAGACTGAACTGAAGTAAACACAAAAGGAGATGGCTATACTTGTGCCAGTATTGTTTGCCCTCATGCCACAGTACACAGAAAAATAAGTAGAATCTTATTAAAACATGATAAAGCATTGAGTTTTCCTCCTTCTTTTATACAAATGCCTGAAACCTCCAAATCTAACATGTTATTACAGATCTTATCCTTTGAGGTAACTTAATTACCCAGAGTTAATGTCACCTTGGATAGAGGTTGACAGGTGATTGTGTTTTACCTTTTGGAGAATAAACAACACTATAGCATATCCTCTGGTGTCTAGTTCTCTGAGGTTGACCACTAGGCTTTTTTACAATTACACTATTTTTATTATTAATGGATGCCTTAGCTGATCAATATGGTATCCCCTCTGCCTTTCTCAGCCTCCTCATGACAAAGGAGCTGGCCACGGCTCTGTGGCTGTGAGCAGCTTGAGTTAACCCCAGCTTTCATCTTATGGGGCATCAGTGAGTACCACAGGAGCAGATGGGCTCTCCCCAGTGTGTCAGATCCAGTCCAGGAGGAGGCTACTCTAGCACCAACTCTTTAATTTCAGTCTCCTTCCAGAATATTGAAATCATTCCATTTCTCTAGTAATTACTTCTTTGCTTTTATCCCAGAGTTTGGCTCACTGGTCCACCATGATGCCGAGAAAACTGATCCTTTCAACCGTTAAGAAGAGTTTTTTTTAATGAATTGTTTTGGTGTAGTCTTCTCCACTCCACACTCATTCTTCATACCCCTTGACCCTAGGAGTCCCCACAGACAGAAACTTTTCCTTCTGCTCCCAATTTCTCTTTCAAAGTTCCATTTGCTCTTGGCCATCCAGGCCCATCTCTCCATCCTGTACCCAACACTTTGATATTGGTCTAAAGTTCACCAACAAAAGGAGGATCTCCAGGAGCATTGTCAACTACTTGCAAAATCTTGCAAACTATTAGTCTCCAAGCAATACTTCTTCATTTCACTGGCACAACAATCCAGGAGGACATCTTGGAAGATGAGCTGAGTCATCATGGCTTATTGCTCCTGTGGTAACACACTGGTGGTGTGTGCTTACTGAAGTGCTGGAAGGCTCTGGAGTTCTCACTGTGCCAGATCACAAGGGGCTTCAGTTTGCAGCTTGTGACATAGCTCCCAAGCAAGACTGTTATTCTGTCCTTAAAAGCCTTAAAACCTGGTATTGACTTGGCCTCCTCATAGGTGCAAGTTCTTTCAGGCATTCATTTCCAAAATACAGAGTTTCATCCATATTGAATATTTTCTCCGGCAAGTAATTTTCCTCCACAATCAGCTTCTAGAGTTTCCAAAAATTCTTCAGCTGCCTTCACATCAGCACCCACAGACTACTATTCATTTTCACATTATGTAACAAATAACTATTCTTGAATTATTTAAACCACCCAGAGCTAGCAGTAAATTCAACATCATAGTTGGTCCAGCCTTATTTTTCAACATCATAACTTTTACCTTTGGCTGTGGTTATCATGATGTGAACAGGGACAGGCTTCTGTGTCTGGTCTTCAATCCAGGTCATTAGAAGTTTCTCCACGTCTGATATGGGCTCTTCTGGAACTTCTGTTAGTCTCGTTTCCTTCAATGAAGCAGATCCTGTAATAGCTTCTGTCACTTTTTTCTTATTGGCAAAGATTGTGGCTGTGGTGGAATGGGACATGCCTGACTGGCAAATAATAACCATCATGGACTTTCCATGTTCCTAGTCGTTATCACTTCTGATTTTAATTTCAGGTCAGTCACTGAATGTGGCCTCTTACTGGCAACATTAGCAGTGGATTGTATGTGCTCAGTGGCCATGATGAACAAAACAACACAAGATTAAATCAAGCATGAGAGAAAGTGATACGACCAAGAGACTTAGTAAACATGAGATGTATGAGACATAACAATGCATACTATTTTATGTACAGCAAACTTATTTTCTTATATAAATAGAAAAAAATACACTCTAAAAAAGAATAAAAAGTATAATATAGCAAATGTATAAGTTGGCACCACAGTCATTTATTATTATTATTAAGTGTTCTGTACTGTGTATAATTGTATGTGCTATTTTATACAACTGGCAGCACAGTAGGTTTGTTTATGCCAGCATGACCACAAACACATGAGTAATGTATTGTGTTATGATGGCTAATATAATTAGGTGACAGGAATGTTTTAGCTGCATGATAATGTTATGGGACCACCATTGTATGCATTTTGTCATCAATGGAAATGGAAATGTTGTGATATAGCACCTGACTGTAATAAACACACACACACACACACACACACACACACACACACACCTTATTGGTTCTATCTCTGAAGAAACATGACTAATACAGTAAGATTTTTTAAAATGTATAGACAGACACAGCCTATTCTGTCATGTTGACTTGAAAGGAGCTTTATGTTTTACATCTTTTAAAAGCTCTACATTTGTATAGGTTTCAAGTGCACAATTCTATTGTCATCCAAAAAAATTAATTAAAATTCTTTTTTTAAAGAATTGGGATGAGTTCATGGTGACCTCAGGGTAGAATGTCACATCTTATAGATGAGGCTGAGCCAGAGAAAGAGGTAAATGCTCAAGGAAAGTCCATTTTACCAACACTACACAATCTACCTTGATATTTTATGCTCACATAATTTGTTCTCTTTTCAATTAAATTAATCCAGTGTTCTGGGGAAAAAAAAACCTTAAATTTGTAACTAAAACAGAACATAGAAATCATCTAGTATAACTGTTCAGGAAATTAAGCCCTAGAGAACACCAATGACAGGTCCAACCAGCAAAGGAAAATATGTCTGATGTCATTTGCTTTTGAAAGTTGACATATCCTCTATACCACAGGGTTTCTTCAAATACCTGTGACTCCTTCCCCTGGCTTCCAGCAAACCTGGGTGGATGCTGCAAATCTGAGGGAGTCGTTACCAATTTTAATCCCAAGAACTCTCTCCAGCAACATTTTCCTAAGGGGAATATTTGAAAGCAAGCCTGTGATCCTGCTGGTGGGAAGCTTCCCTTTGCTGAATCTGAGGGGTCCACCTCTTTTGCTGTTTTTCACCCAGCCAGGCCTTGCTGGGACCGCTGGCTGTGTATCTCCCACCATCTTAATGGTGGAAGAGCAGGAGCCCTGCTTTGCCCAGATATAGTCCATGTGCTTAGAGGAATCTGTTGACAAGCACTCAAAGTTCCTGATTTAAACTACAGCTAGTTTCTTATTTAAGAAGGTACTTGTGAATGTAGTATGCAGCCTGTTTGCTATTTAAACAGCTAAGGATAAATGTGGTTTGTGAAAATGAAGCTCAAGAAGTCATTGTCCTTGAATAATTAATTACTTCATCTTCTCTTGCAAAAATTGGTTTATTATCTCAAATGGAACTCCTTCAATTCTCATTACACAGTGTACAAGTGACATTTAAATAAATGTCTTCTGGCATCCTAGGTCGCTTTTTTGCTCTTTAGGAACCTCTCCTGCATGCAAGATTGAAAGACTGGTGGAAACTATCCTTTTTAAAAAATTTTATTTTATTTTATTTTTTTAAATTTTATTTTAATTGTTATTCAAGTACAATTTTCTGTCTTTTACTCCCGTCCCAGTCCTTTTGAAGGAGCACAACTCGGCAGTAACAGTTGCTTTTCAATCCTTTGAAAAGGGTGAAGGGTTTGCGGGAACAATTATAAAGGACACATGGACAATAAAAAGGGGGGACAGGGGAGGGAGGTGGGGAGAACTGGGGTGGTCGGGAGGGATGAAAGAAATAGGCAGAAAACTATACTTGAACAACAAAAAAAGAAGGAAAATTATTTTATTGTCGTTCAAGTACAGTTGTCTGCATTTACCCGCCACCACTACCTGCCACTGTAGCCATCCCCACCTCCCTCCCTGCTTCCGCTCCACCTGGGTTTTGTCCATGTGTCCTTGATGGTTGTTCCTGAAAACCCTTCCCCGCTTCCCCTCCATTATCCTCTCCTGGTTACTGTCACATTGTTCTTTATTTCAATGTCTCTGGTTATATTTTCCTTGCTTGTTTGTTTTGTTGATTAGTTTCCACTTAAAGGTGAGATCACATGTTATTTGTCTCTCACCTCCTGGCTTGTTTCACTTATTCCTGTGTTAGTAGCAGCCTGAACTTAGATATTGCAACAAGAATTATTGGAGAACTGAGATTTCCGCCCCCCCCCGCCTTTTTTTTTTTTTTTGCTATAACAAGTTAGGTTAGAATTTTTTATGGTTAGGTGAAAGAGTAAAACCATAATGAACAAAGACAGAGCATCCATTCTGCCTGTGTTTCTCCTGATGTTTTCTCGATACTCATAATTTTTAATACAACTGCTTGTTGTAAATCACATATTATAGGGCATTAAATCTCATACAATGTTAATTATCATCAGTATCTATTATTAAAGTTATATAGAGTATTGGAATTGAAAGCATATCTCTCTTAAAGTACAGATGATGAGGTAGAAAAAATATAGAATTAACTTAAAAAGCAAAAAAAAAAAGCTTCTGAGGAAAAGAGAGAGTAAAAAAAGTTTACTTAGAGATTTATTTGGAAAAAAAAAGAAGAAAGGAATTTTCTGACAGGCTCACTTGAGTAAAATAGTCAGCAATTGCCAAGGTGTGCAAATATAAATATATAGAAGATTTAAAGCTAATCTCTAGTATTTTCTGGAAGGCTTTTGCTGGCCCTGCAAAAGCCTTCATGAGATGCGAAGAGATCAAGCTTTGGCATGATCTCTTGGATGCCAAGAGATCATGGGAATCTCTGCCATGGACTACCAAGTGCTTTTTCAAATGATTTGCATAAGTTTATAAGAGGAGGCTTGAATGTAAAATTGTCTAAGCTTAGAAAATTCTAATTCAAGGCAAATGGATGAGTGTCTCCCAAATGCAGGGACCAAAACACACATCAGGCTCCCACAGGCGCTGCTGATTTCTTGGAGTCTGTACCAGGGAAGTGGGATCCTCCCTCTGTGGGTCTTTCTTGTGACACACAGCAGGAGATTCAGAACTGGGATCCATGGTCCTACAAGAGACTGAGGTCCCACACATAATTGGAAAGCGATGAAAGGAGAAAATTTCACTATAAAACCCATACGAACTGTATGAATACTTAACAAACACAAACTGGAAACTAATTGTGGTACAGACTGTGAAGAGAGCAGAATCTAGGGGCTGGGTGATAGAAGGTATGTTAGTTTCCTGGAGCTGCCGTGATGAAGTCCTACAGACTAGGGAGCTTAAAGTAAGAGAAATTTGTTGTCTCAGTGTCTGGATCTGGACTTCTGGAGGCTAGAATTTAGAGTTCTGGAGGCTTCAAGCTATTTTCAGGGCTAGGCTATCTCTGAAAGCTTGGGGTGAATCCTTTTTTCCTTCTAACTTTTGGTGTTTGCTGGGAATACTTGGCATTCCTCGTGTCTGTCGCTCCATTCACTGCCCCTGTGATCGTATTGGAGAGAAGTGGTCTTCATCCATACATCTCTTCTCCTCTTCTTAAAACAATACCAGTCATTTTGAAGCAAGGGCACACTCTACTTTTATATGAGTTCAGTTTCTCTAATTGTTTTTGCAATAATCCTATGTTCAAACAAGGTCACATGTCTGAGTTACTGGGAGATAGTTTTTGTATATCTTTTTGGAGGAGGACAATTCAACAAATTTAGCAGGGTGTGATAAAACTTTAAGCAGGGTGATCAGGAAGGCCTCTCTGTGGACAGTGCATTTGGGAATAGATTTGAGATGGAGAGTGCAGTAGGATGACAATGGCTGGATGAGCTCACAGAGCTGAAGACAAGCAAGTGCAGCAGCTATGTTGGTAGGAAGACTTGGGCACATTTAGGTGACTGAAAAAAGGCTAGTTTGGTTGGCACCTGTAAGCCTAGTGAAGAGGGCAAGAGATGAAATTGGAGAGGTAGCAAGCTGCCAGATCACGCGAGCCTTGTGAGCTAACACACAGGTTGGGCTGAATTCTAAAGCTCAGGGATGCCCCTCCATCCAGCGTGTCCCAGCTCTGCTCCTCCTGGCTGCACTGAGGCACAGATTGGTGGTCACCAGTACAGATGAGGGGAGACTGCTGTTTAGAAGCTCAGTATCAACCAATCATACCTTCATTTTTTTTTTTGATTCTTCAGAAAGGACAAGAGAGAGAGGGACAGAAAACTTGTGTTTGCTACCTATTATTCATATAGAAAAGAGAGAAGTGTGATGGGAAGATACAGATGCTTGGAAGGAAGGTAATTCTGACTACATGGGGAGAAACTGCCTTGCTGGGGGGAAGTGTGGCTGTGCCAATGGCTGGAGATGTCCTGATGCTTTGTCATGATGCCTGGAGGCAGGATGTGGTCTTCAGTGGGGATGGATGGGATATGGTAGAGGGAAAGAGTCACTGGGGCAAGGGAGGGAGACCATGGGAATGAAAGAGCAGAAAGTAGGGTGAATATTTCAGGTGGCACTCTATCTGGGTGGAAAGGAAGGCCACCAAAGGATGGAAAATGGCAAATGACTCAAAAGATGACAAGATGAAAGGAAGAGGGTGGTGCAATACAGAAGGAGGCAAGCATTTTGCCACAAGAGGGGAAGTTATGTCTCCAAAGGTACAATGCATGGAGATCAAGGAGTTGATGGGGCCTGAAAAGAAAGTCTGCATGTCGTGCTGTAGGAGAAGTGAGGACAGCAGAAGAGTCAGCTCTTCATTAGGGCATAAAGGTGGTGGAGTCTTCTCAAAGCAGAGTTGGGTTTAGAGGAACTTGATGAATAAGGCACAGTGTTCTGCAGCACACAGTGGAAGTTTTGGGAAGAAGAAAAGGCAGGGCTGGATCCAGGAATGCACAGAGCAGTTAGAGCGTACAAAGTTGCATTTTATGGATATAAACATCTCTCTGTGTTTGTTAATATTTTATTAGAACAAGAGAACTAGGTCAACCTTAGATAAAATAGGGATTAAAAAACTCTCGGAGTACAGAAAGCAGATGTCAGTTTTAACATCTGTGTAGCCCTGGTAAGCTGAAAAGATTAAACACAAATAGAAAGCATGATGCCCTGTCCTTATTGTAGTGCACACGGCATCGACGGAGAAGAGGAAGAAAGGCAAAACCTCCTTAGACTTAAAGGCACGTAGTACATTTGAGTAGACCTGAAGGGATGATTAAAAATGCAGAATCATGTGGTATTTGTCTTTCACCACCTGGCTTATTTCACGTAGCATAACACTTTCCAGTTCCATGCGTGCTGTCATTTAACAGGAACCTAAACAACAAAATAATCAAACAAGCAAAATATAACCAAAGACACTGAAATAGAGAACAGGCTGACAGTGTCCAGAGGGGAGAGAGGAGGGAATTTCAGGGGATAAGGGGAAGGGTTTACAGAAACAAGTATAAAAGACACATGGACAAAAAATAGGGGAGGTGGAAATGGGAGGGAGGTGAGGAGGGCTGGGTGGGTGGGCTGGGCTGGGAGTAAAAGACAGAAAACTGTACTTGAACAACAATTAAAATAAAAAAAATTTACAAAATGCAGAATCAGGATCAACACTAATGGAATGACACATACCTTTATTCTCTGCAAAAAGACTTGCCTCTGAGATTATTATTCACATCAAATGCTTGTCATACTTTCCAAATTGTCTTGGCTATTGAAGTGGCCCCAGCACAGTACCACACAAACTACTCACGCAGGTCTGAAGCCTCAGGGCCCCAGTATTATGAGATAATACATGTTGTTTTCAGTGGCTGGAGTGTGGCTGCTGAAGGCTCTCAGAGGACTTGTGTCCTGGGAATTGTCCTCAGAGCAGCACACATGCATTGGCTGACCCAGTGCTGGCTCTCCACGTGGGACATCTCTGAAGGGCTCATCAAACTTCAGAGCTCGTATTTTTGGGGCCAGTGAACTGATGGGCAAAAATCAAAGAAAAATTGAGTTTTCTTCTTCCCATTTGTGGGAAGCCATTATATTCTTGGGCCTGGGCTTTCGTTTCTCCAAGTAGATGTAAAAAGCTTCTTCCATTTCTGAGTTGACATCTTAGTTTGGAAGTTCTGACCCACCCAGGGATCAGACTAGGGTGACTCCATAGGGGAGAAGATAGAGGCAGGAAGAAGAGAGTCATGGCTATTTCTAGAGGTGGACATCCTGACTGCTGATAAGATTGCTGGGAAAGGGGGTGTCCTCTGGACACTGGAGTCCTGCACCCCACCCTTATGTGATAAAATATTAGAAGGGATGATTGAACAGGTAAGTACTATGGTGCAGGACCAGAAGCATTTGGGGTTGGGGTTCACCACTCCCTTCAGCACATTCTATCAAGATGATATAGCCTTTCACTAATTTCTAAGGAGATATGTTAACATGATATTTGTTAAAAATATATTTTAAAAAACAAATTTGAGTGCAGTGGATTTTAAGCTGTAGTGTGCATCATCAGCATCACCTAGATTGTTGGCTGAAACACAGATTGATGGGTCCCACCTTGAGTTTCTGAATCACTAAGTCCAGGGTGGGGCTGAAATTACCATTTCTAACAACTTTCTAGGTGACAGGGTAAAAGGGAGATAGCGAAACTTAAGGAACGACATCCAAAGGTGTGTGTCTTTTATTACATGTCTGCTTGCTCAGCAGCCAACTAGGGAATATCTGCCTTATCTCTGAGCTCCTACCCTTGAGATTGGAAGTTGGCTCTGTTTCTCCCTTGATGGTGTCTGCTACTCTCTGGACCTGTGTACCCAGGTCCCAAATGGAACTTCTAGCTCTTGTATGGACCATGTGAGACTGTGGGAGAAGAGGGTTGAAGTGCTGGGTTGTGCAGTTTTGTAATATGCAAAGGTGGCCAGCAGAGGGCAAGAATAGGGCTGGGGTTCAGCAGGTGCCCATTCACCCCACTGGGAGCCTGAAGTGAGCTGCACCTTTCCCAAGAAAGTTCTTTTCATGAAGGGTTCTCTGACCCTCAGGTCATGCACTGCCTTGAGGAGAAGACAGTGATTGTGTCCACCTGAGAGGGTCCCCTCCCACTAATTTGCACAGAGGCCAAGTGTAAGCTTGCAGAATCCTAGGTCATGAGAGCAAAGTCGAATGCAGCTAAAGAGGATACTTTTATGGCCTCCCCAAAAGACCATGGGGTACATGTGTGAGTCAGTGAGAAGCACATGACTTCCTCAAAATGGGGGACACTGGATCAGCTGAGCCAGTTTCAACTTGCTTTAGAAAGTAGAAGAATGTTATGTTTTTTTCTTCTGAGCATATTACCACTAGTTACCAGTCTGTGCTCCAAGTGGGTGGCTGTGCTCAGGCCATGCTTTCTCCAAGAAACCTCAATATGACTAGGAAACCTGTTAGAATTACACAGCCCCAGCCCTACTAAATCAGAAAATGTGGGCTGTTTCCCAGTTGGCTGTGTATAGCAAGACCCTGGGGTGATTCTGATGCAGGATGGAATTTGAAAGACACTGGCCTAGAGCTTCTTACCTCCAACAGGCCCAGGTGCCTCTTGGGGATATTATTAACTCTGATTCTGACACTCAGTTTCTGGGAGCAATCTGCTTCTTCTGGCCTATGAAAAGTCAGGGCTTGTGGGGAAGTGACAGAGAGATCATTTTAAGTGTGTTTCTCCTATTTAAATGGGGCCTCTGGGGCTCATGCTTCCTTTTCTAGAACAAATAGTAATTATATGTGGCGAAATGCAGGATTCTTCCACAATGCATAATTTGTAGAATTTAACTGGTGCCCTTCCAGCTGTAGACTCTTGCTCCTTCGTAGCTCTGGGCTAAAACTGACTTTTTGCCTTCAATATTTTTTAGTTCTATAAATCTTTTTACCTTTCTATGTTTAGTCCTCAATCTCCATCTTATCATTTAGCTTAACCCAATCGCCTACGTTTTGAATTGTCACAGAAAACAACTATCTGACTTGTCAGTCTGGATGTTTCTTTCAGATTCCAGCAATGGTGGCAGGTGGTGCCCAGAACCTTCCACAATGTGTCCAGACTCTCCTAGGACAGCTTTCCCCATGGCCACCAATTCCCTGGAAATGGAGAGGAGACTGGGAATGCGGCGACTACCCTGCTTTCTGGCATCAGTGAAACAGGTGGATTTGCCGATGGTAAGCCTTAACTAACAGACAAAAATGGTATATTCTTTTCATATTCCAATGACCATATCTTTAAGGTCAGAGTTAGGATGAACTAATGGCAAAATAAATTTTCTTCATCATCATTATATTTCTTGAGCAAGATTTTAAAGACACACATTTCCTGTGAATAACAGGGTAGAAATTTACTTTGGAAATGAACATCAAAGGATAATGCAGTTTGAAATTATACAGAAATTCAGAAACAGTTTTAAGACAGGTCTGTCAGCTAAATCAAATTTAAAATCAGGAAAATACTAACATTGCTCAACTCTTAGCAAATTTGATAGTGTTTATAAAAAAAGAAAGTTGAAGTAGGGAGAACAAATTATCCTCAAACCTGTAGTTTAAATTTATAGATCAATGTTACAGGCAAGCATTTTGAAAGTGTCAGCACAGAACTGTTAGTCATACATCTTATTTCTTACCGATTCAGCGGTTTTTGACCAATACTTTTTTGACGAAATTGTTTATCAATGTCAGAAAATGAATGTGGTTATTTCCTTGAGACAGAACTGTGAAACTAGTCAGTGAAACTAGTAAATTGTTTATCAATGTCAGAAAATAAACGTGGTTATTTCCTTGAGACAGAACTGTCAGTGAAACCAGTCAGTGAAACTAGTCAGGTAGTTCTAGCCTCAGGTTGCCAATGATGGTTTTGTCATTAGGAGTTCCTCAAATTAAGATGTATTAACCTGTACTGTGTGGTTCGCTACAGGCACGGCCCCATTTTGTCTGTCTTCTAAACTGGTAGGTTTTTTATTTAGTGTCTGGACACTGAAAGAAAGAAAGTCTTCTGTGGTTAGTAGTAATTATAGTTAGTAATGTGGACGATCTAAAAAGAAAAAATCTGGTACATTTTCAATGAAGTTACTTTAATTCATTGAAATCTCAGAAAATTCCAGTCCTGGCCATCTATTCCAGAAGCATGCAGTAGGTGGCGCCTCAAAGCTCTTTGGTGGAGAGCAGGCGCCATTTAAGCGGGAGCAGCCGCCGCTGCAGCAGGCATTTGGCAAGCCTAGAAGCCAGAGATAACAGAGGGAGGAGGAAGGCCGGAGGACTGCGGGGCGGCTTTGACAGCGCCAGGCCGCGCTGGTAGGGCGCACAGGTGCGCGGGGGGCCTCAGGTGCGCGTGGCCAGGGGATGTGGGGCGCAAGGGGGCGCAGGTGCGCGGGCGGCGCGGGGAGCACGGAGGCTCCAGGGGCGCGGGGCGCACAGGCGCAGGTGTGTGGATAGGGTGGGCGCGTTTGGGGTGCCGACTGGCTGGCTAGCTGGCGCGGGCTGGCGACTGGCTGACGGCAACACCAGGGCGGCGGGAGGGAGTGCGCGCCCCACACGTCTCCGGGAGGAGCCAGCATCCGCATCCCCTGTGCGGCTTGGTTCTTTGCGAGGCGAGCTGGGAAGAAGCGATGAGCAGTAGTGTTCTTTCTCAGGTAACTGATTTCCCCTCCTTTGCTAGGGCTCCGCTGCGTCCGCATCAGGGCACTGACCGCTTTGGCATTCTTGTTTGTGAGTCTCTGAAAAGGGATCGCCCTTTCTGGGAGAGCGAGTCAGCAATAAAAATACTGGAATCCACGAGGGGGGAAATGTTGCATTTCTGTACCCTTGTCAGGGAGGGGTGAGAATTTTGCTATCCTTGTCTAAAACAAGTTAGTAAACACACACACACACACACACACACACACACACACACACACACACACAAAATTTGGAATTCCTTCCAAAATAGAAGTTAGTGTTTTAGAAAATTCTGTGGTTCAGGGGTTTCTACTAATGTGGAAGATGATATAATGGATTTATGAAAGTTTTAAAAAGATGTAGTCCAAAGTGAGAAAAATGAAAAGCACGTTAGAGGCTGCCGTCTTGTTCAGCATGTTTTCCTACTAGACACAGCCCTTCATGGACTTGGCTAAATATTTTAATTTTCTTTTGAAGAATGCATTTGATGATATCTACATGTATTCCTTCATGCCCCCTTGTTGTAAGAGCAGAATACAGGAAAGGTGCTGCATCCCATCTGTGGCTGTCAGTTGGACTGTGGTTCCCATAAGATGACAGTGACTGCTCACGGCTTTCAGGCTGGCTTGCAAAGCATTGCTGGCTTCTCACCGTGTGGTAACTGGCTGGAATCCTCTGTAGAGAAATGCTGGTTTTCCCCTTTAAAACTCTAACTCACATTCTGTGAATTTGGGAGACTCTTAAATGGGAAGCTCCGTGATTCATGGGTTCCTTCCTTTGAATGGTGAAATAAAGCATCGTGGAGGGATTCCGTTTCTCCTGACTATGCAGTCACACAGCTTGCCTTCCTTAGGAATTCATGCTTTATGTTTGTCCCTGTTACCTTTTAAACAGCTGTCTTCCATGTGAGAAGCAGGCATTAGCACATGAAGTCCTTTCTGCTTTGAACTAAAAACTTTAAAAATATTCTTTTCAGGAAGATTTTCTGGATAACAATAAAGGACTGGAGCATTTTACATTCCAGATCAGTTCAAATGTGCTTCTTTTCCTGTGGCATTTGGATTTGAAGAGGTGGAATGGGAGGAAGAGAAAAGGGGAGAATAAAATTAGAACAAATTCAACAAATTTGTGGGGGAATAATACTATTCTTTTTTCTGTCTGAGATTGCAAACTGTCAACAATTCATTCTCTGGAAATGCAGGAGGTCCTATGGGTTACGGCACAGGAAGATCCACAGTTCATTTTATAGAAATAGAAGATAGAAAGCAAGGAGACATTTTCATCCCATGTAATGCATACCATTTAATTTGGTAGTAGGAACAGTGGACCTGGGAGAAGGAGGGGTGCGGTCTGCATGGGGCAGAGCATCGCTGCTCATTCCTCAGTTTTCTCTCCAGATGGAAATTGTATGTGCATGGTTATTGCGGAAGCCTCCAAGCCTCCAGAATCTTTTCTTCTTAGAGCTTTGATGTAGAATTATTCCTAAGAAAAGATGCATAAAGCACCTAAATTGAGTGCTAATTGGTGGCATTCCTTTCCAGCTTGTGTCCAGCAGTCTACCTTTCTTAGCAATCAGTGATGCCTTCACCATGATGAGAGTTATTAACTTCATGCTGTACATACCGTATAAATCACACATGACTTCAGCCTACTAGAACTGGCTTTTTCAGGGTGGGTACTACCTCTACTCTGATACCTATATATTACTAAAAAATTAAATTGAAAAATAATGGGGATTCTTTTATTAAAAAGAGATGCATCTATGATAAAAACATACTCTTCATTCTTCTAATATACTAATATAGTCTCAAAACACATGGTGAGATATTTATGTTTAAGGCTGTTCATTGAGCAAAAAAAAAAAAAGAGGAAGAAGAAGCAGTCAGTGAAAAACTGGTTGATAAGTGATAGACCATCTCTTAGGGAGTCCTGTGCACCTGTTACAAAGAACAAGATGGCTCTGTATGTAGTAATGGGGGCAGATTTGCATGAAACGCTGGGAGACTACACTCCCTTGTGTCTTTCTCTCCACTGATTAGCTATCTATTGAGATCTCTCTTTGGTTGACTAGGCATTAACAACTGATTCCACTCACCTGTAACTCACATGCTAAATGTTTCATTTCCTACCTTCCTTTCCCATCTGATATATGTTCTTGACTGTTTCTGGCAAGTGAAACAGAAATCACCTTTGTTGCTGCTGTGAGTTAATGTGAAAAAATGAGCTCAATCAAGTTAATGCATTGGAAAAGTATAGGGAGTATTATTGATTTTTTGCATTGGCAACTGTTTTGTACTATTTTCATTCTTACATGGACATTCTGAGATTTTTCTCTTAAAAGACTATCTATCTCTATCCTTTAGTCAATTCCAGATCCCACTGAAGTCTTTCCACTTCCATTATGGAAACACAAGCCATGTTTTGGGCCCAGGATCTTGCTCTACAACCTCGAGACAGCCAGTGCCTCCTACACTTTAGTTATAGGATTTGTACTAATTAGGGAATTGTACTAATTAGAAATTTGTACTCATTAGGAACTGTGAGTCTTTATTTTACCTGAGCATTGAAAGATATGTGAATCTTAAACATTTTCATATCCTCTCATCGCCTTCTAAGACTTGCAAAGACCAGCAAAATCAGAGTTCCTACACTGACACTGGTCTCTGGCCTAAGCCTCTATTGCTCAGCCTTATCAGGTCACTTTTGCCCCTGGCTTTAGGGTTAAATTAAAATCCTGATTTAACTAACCCATGGCATAAGTATAACCCATATTTTCCCACAAGCATGTGTTACGTTAACCACTTGTGATTATTTAGACTTTAGCTTCTGATGTGGACCTTTTTTAAGGCATCTCTCACTTTTTGATGAGTCAGGAAATATACACAGTCATGCATTATTAGCTGCCTAATGCCATTATTATATTTTAAAATAAATACAAGACTGCTCTAAAAGTTGCTTGGCAATATTACATATTAGTGAAAAAAAATCCCTCAAATTTTGAAATCTAGAGCTCTTTGTTGAATTGTTGCTAATTTGGATTGGCTTGAATTCCTTACTAGATTTGCTAACCCTGAGTTGACATGCAGGTTCTGCTTCTTATTAGCTGTGCCATGTGTTACTTTAACATGCACACAGATGGCAAATACCAGGCCCACAGGCCGAATCTGGCCCTCCACCTTGTTATATCTGGCCCGGCACCTTGTTTCTACCTGGCAGCAGCTCAGAGTTCCTTGCCCCTAGTTAAGGAGTAGTTACATTTACACAGTCCTAAAATTACATTTGACACTTTGAAGGCAACCCTGAGGCTGATGTGGCCCCCAGGGAAAATGAGTTTGACACCCCTGACATTTTAGTTCCCTTATCTGTAAAATGGGGCTACTAATAGCTAAATCAAAGGTGTTTTGAAGGTCAAGCTTGTGTGTTGTCTCTCAACACTTGCTAGATGATCAGAATTCCTGGGCTGTTTTTGCAGTTGCTATCTGATCAGCATCAACAATTCCTGTATTTCACTGTCTCAGATTTATCCTTCCCCTTTACAACCTGGCACACAGCCCACTGTCTCATAGTTGCACTTTGCTTCTGGATGGAATGCTTCAGCACCAGCCTTCCTAATTTACCTGGTACACAACTCTCCAATTAATTTTAAAATATTGATTCTTTCCCTTACATCTCTCTGAGCCAGGCTTATTTACAGGACTCCCTATTTTTTATCTGGTTAAATCCCTCTTCCTTCTTTCATTAACATTCTTTCCTCTGTTCCTTCACTGAGCTCATCTCTGCACAGGCAGTCCTAACTCTATAACTGAATTCATACTGTTCTGAGGATGTAAGAATATCGCCTGCTTCATGTTTATGTCATTGTAGTCTTGCGCTATTCATCTTGTAATGATGCTGTGGGTCCTGGCCTTGCCTGGAAGCCCGCTGAGGACGGTGGTGCTAGGACTGTCTGATATTATGTGTGATTGGATTCCAGACATACCAGTAGCTATAGCCTTTTATAGCTTGTTTTGCTGATCTGCCTAGTGACCGTAGAGCAGACACAAATAAATATTCATTGACTAATGGCTCATAGCTTCTGATTGTATGCCCTCACCATTTCTCACTCCATCAGCTTCTGACTCCTGAATATTCTTTTTTCTCTCATCAAGGGCCTTGGCCCCTGGTTCAATCTTTCTTCTCATGCTAATTTCAAATGTCATTCTTCTGAATATTTTCCTCCATCCCTCTTAAGCTCTGCACTCACAGTCACAGGGCATCTTTTCAGTGCTGAAAACTGGCCCACTTCCAGAGGGGCCATGGAACATGCCCTGTCTGTCCACAGCACCCAGTCTTTGCAACATGCTTACTCAACATCTCTTTGGATCTCTCCCAGAACTTGCATTTTATCTTGCTGAAATATTCACTTGTTATCTTCCCATTAACATTTATACATGTTCATGTCTCTATATTTTAACATTAATTAAAAAGAACCCCTTAAAAATTCAAAAGTGGGTACCACTCAGCCACTAATTCATAACCCTTCCTCCAGTTCACAAGCAAAGTCTCAGAAACTATGTCTTCACTGCCTGTATCACATTCTGCATCTCATGTTCACTCCTCAACATATTGCAATGTAGCTTCTGCTCGTGCTGCCATCAAAATGTTTCTTGCTAGGTTCTTGTTAGTGACTTTCACTGCCTCCTTACTGAGGGTGCTTTCCATTTCTCTTTGTACTTCACTTCTCAGTGCCAGTTCACGCTGGTGAACCGTCTCTTCTTTGAGAAGTAATCACTCTACTTGGCTTCGATAACATGGCCCTTTAGTACAGTTACTTCTACCATTTTAATTTTTTGCAGTCAACTCCCTATCCAGACACGACAGTTGGAGTCTCCTGAGGCTATGTCTAAGTCCTCTACTCTTTTGTTCTCAGAAGCCATCTCATCCTCAGCCTGGGCTTCAAGGCCTACCACAACACTGATGACTCCCACCTGTGCATCCTGATCTCAGACACTACAGGTGGCCCAGGATGTGTTAACTCCCTACCCACACAATATGAGCCCTCTACTGTCCAAAACACTTGGAACTCCACACTGCTAAAAATTAGACCCATGCTCTTCCCCTAAAACCTGGCCTTTGTCCAGTACTCTCTCAGTAAATGATCCCATCCCATCTCTTCAGTTCTACCAGTTGGAAACTTTAAGAGGTTTTGCTTGACACTTTACTCTTTCTCACTGTACATCTTAACTCCTTTTCTCATTGACCATCCCCAATTGATGTTCCACTGTCTCTGCTATTGCTCTAGTCTAAACTTCCCATTTTGTGCTTGATTTGATATAATAGACCTCTTGTCCACTTTCTGTGATGAAGCCAGACCTTTTCAGTGATTGCATGGTGCTGTCTGGAGGCTTGTGTGGTCTTGGCCATGACTCCCTTTCCAGCCCCATTTCACTGCTTTCTCTCTCACTGACTGTGGTGGCCATACCACCTCCTTCTGATACTTGGAGGCTCTCCCTCCACAGGGCCTGCATGTGTTCTTGGTCGGGCTTTGTCACTACTCTCACAGAGCAGGGGATGTGGACGAGGCTTCACCAGTAGCAGCACTGCCCCATCATTGAAATAGTGGCATGGTCCACACTGGTCCTGTTTCTGCAGCATAGAAGTCCCATCTGATATCCCACTCAGCCCACTGAAGTAAAAGTAAGGACCACAGCTGCATGGCCAGGTGAAGATGATGCCCAGTGCCTCTGTTCACGCAAGTCATTCAGCCTGGCCTTGCCAGTCCATTCATCGAAGTAAAATGCATACTCGGTTGCACATTGGGCAGATTCTTACTGCATACTTCCTAGGGGCTAGACAGTGTTCAAGCATTAGAGAGACACTGGTGAACAAAACAGATAAAAAGCTGTTCATAGAGCTTATAATATAGCAGAATTGAACACGAATTTTTAAAATGTAAAATACATAGTATGCCAGAAAGGAATTTGTGCTATGGAAAAAAATGAAGCAAGAAGAGGTCACAAACTGTCAGATTGAGGATGGGATTGTAAACTCAAATGAGGTGATCAGGGAAGTTCTCACTGAGAAGGCCATGTTGGAACATAGGCCTGTGGAAGGTGGGAGGAAGAGTGGCACAGTTAGAGGACACCTCCAGTGCAGAGGCTTTGAGGCAAGGAGAGAATGCTAGGTGTGTACAAGTGGCACTGAGGAGACAAATGTGGCTGGAATGTAGTAGGAAAGGGGAAGAAATACCAGGAAGTGAGAGTGCAGGTGTGGTTGGGGGAAGAGCCCTTGAGCTGTTATTCTTAGGGAGATGGGGTGGCAGATTGAGGGCTGTGAGCATAGGAATGATGTGATCCAGTGTCCGGGTGGGGAGTTCATTGGAGTAGCTCAATTACTGAAGCCACCTGACCACTTAGGAGTCTACTACAGTGACCCAGGTAAGAGGTGACAGTCATTTGGAGAGTATGGGACAGTGGGGAAGGTGATTCCTGGTTAGGTCTGGATGCATTTTGAAGATATCACACTTATCTGATTGGTTAGACTCAAGGTACAAGAAAACAA